>JBBPDE010242029.1:0-11942 GCA_037974605.1 Nannopetersius ansorgii | reverse complement strand
GGTGTGGCGTGTGAGCGTGTGAAGACAGTCAGATGCGTGTGTCTCACGCTCATTGCGTGAGACTTGAGAGCCCTGCCCCTCTAGAAGGACTGCAGATAGCTAATGGGCTAAGAGGCTTTGTCAATAATATTTACAAACAGAATCCAAATTCAATATTTACAGAACTGATCTGCATGAGCTCCACATGTCTGTGTTTAACCTAGAATTGGTAGCGTTAGCATTAAGCTTGCATTAGTATTATACTAGTGGCTAATTAGACAGTTATTTAGACATAGACCTATAGACAAGACAAGCAGCAGATTTTAAATATTAATAAAATTTAAATTGACTGGAATAGTGCACACAGCTTGACTTTCTCTTTCTCCCAATCTCAACACTCCACAGGCACCAACACAGGCATGTTTATACTGCAAAAGCCTCCCTGCTGTTCAAGACTAGAGGAATCAGGTTGAAAAAAGCACAATGTTACCGTGACTGATGTTGGTCTGTGTGTAGTTGTCATTTCTCCAGGTATTAGAACTCCCATTTTTATGATTTATGAATGTTACAACTGCAGCCATAATGCCATGCTGCTGTGGGTCACAGTTGTGTTAAAAGAATTCTAATTATGTCAGGCAAGTGTTAAGTATTTCCTCTTGTAGCACATTAGATGTGACCTGTGCAAAGGTTATGTGTAAATAAACCCAACTCAGCAAACACATAGAAACGGTGCACTGAAATGTGAAGAAGAATGTCATATTTTAAGAAAATAGAAGATTCTTTATTTGCCACATGCATAGTCATACAATAAATTCTTTGAATTTAACCCATTCACCAAGCAAAGCAGTGGGCTGCTGCCAATGAGGCATTACATTACAATGCATTATAATGTTTACTCAGTATTGTGTTTAAAATATGAAATATTTTTTCAGTGTCTTTATCTTTATCTGAAAAATTAAGAATGGGCTAAATTGTCAATAGCTGCAAATGACCAATTGCTACAAATTTTAAGCACTGTAGAGAAAAGAAAAAAAAGAAACAAAAAACTGGAACCTTCAGTGTTGGCAATGAAAAAAAGCACATTTCCATTTTTTTGTGTCAAATGTTAAAGCTTGGTGCCAGTAGACTCAGTGTAGATTCAGTGTACAAAGTTTAAGCCTAGGGCTCTCACCAAAAAAAGGCAGCCTCCTTTCCCCTCTATCACTCTGTCCACTCATCCATAAAAGAGAAATAAATAAATAATGTCCTCATGAATAAATAACCAGAGATGTATTCTTATATGCCGCTTGCTGTGTCCTCTCATTCACAATCCAGGCCACACTAATACCCATGGGCCACATACCACATACACGTTGCCTGATATCTACGGAAACAAACAAAGGACGAACTGGGACGGCTGGGTAAAGTGTGTGTAAACAAATTTAAGCAATGCTTATATGTCACATGTTGCCATGTTTTGATTAAACAAGATTATACGGATTAAGTTTAAATCCGTCCACACCTGGAGTATTTAAATAAGGAGAAGAACATCGTTGCTTAGACCATGTTTGGACCACGTTTTTCTTGTGCACCAAAGCTCCTGAAATTTTCAACCACTTACTCTGAGGCATGCGGGAGCTGCCAATCACATTAACCAGGGAAAAGAAATATTATTAATACAGAGAGAGCAGAAATGAAATGGCTCCTGTATTCCACTACACCAGAAAAATGATGCTCTTCATCACTACTGTTAATGTTCCATCATTTCAGACCAATAAAAAAAACCCAGCATAAAAATTTCTCCATAGAGCCACATAATTGACGCTTCAAATTTCCCCAGTGTGGCCTGCACAAATGCAGGGTAATTTTAACCCAAAGAGGATGGTGTGCTTGTACTAATTTAAGGAACATAAAAGCAAAACAATTGCACAAATGCTTTTGCGGGAAAAGAAAAATAAATAAATAAAAAATAAGGCCAAGGCTTTTACTATCAATCTTGAATATTCCCAGTGAAGGAAAACATAAACAGAATTGCTGGGTGGAACACATTTTTAGACAGCACTTACAAGGAGAAATATGGCAATTGTTTCCAGGTTTGGGTGAGAGTCATACATTTCTGGCTCCTGGTAACCACATGGATAAGTAATAGCTAGTAACCTCAAGTGTCACCACCGACCACCGCGACAAAGAAAACGCATTTTTCCAGCTCAACGACCTCCATGAACCTATAATTCATGCCACTGCAAACCATTCCATGTCTACTTCCACTGAGTAATATTGATTTTTCTGGATATTTCACACCAGTACTTAATGTATCACATTTTAAACATTTCTTTATGCTAATGCTCGATTATTATTAATAGTGATAAATTATTTTGTTGTTATATGTGTTATAATGATATTAAAGGGGAACTCAACCATTTTCTACATTTCTAAATAAGACATCTGGAGAATATAATTATGTTTGTGAAGTAAATAGTTTAACAGAAATTTCTGAAATTACAAACCATATTCCTTTGAAACCTACTAAAATGTCAGCTGTTTGGTAAATGCTGTGTTTATTAAAAAAAGAAAAGACAAGAAAATAATTACTTTGTTTATGGATTGTTTTAAAATACATTTAAAATGATACAATTACTTGTACCAAGTTGGCAGTATTGTAATGTTTTTTTACACCAATTCTTTTGCACACAACTATTGAAAAAACTGATGTTCATGCCTATCACCATAAGACTCTGCTACAACTCAGAAATCAATCAGGAACTGACCTACCAGATGGTTTGCTCATGATGCTACACATCTCTGTTCCCAGCATACAAACTGCCCATCAGTCATGTCAATCCTGCTCTAAAGCTGACAATATGCTAGTCTCTAGGAGTCATTTCTGTGCTTCAAAACTGTTTTGATTTTGTTACTTTCTCCAAGACCATTACCACATTCCTCAACTAGAAGGCACTGATGACTGCACAACTGTATGAGCTGTTGAGAACTAGAAATAATGCCTTTGAGTCATATGATAAGGCAGCCATGAGAACAGCAAGGCTTATCCTGTCCCATGCCATCAGAGCAGCGAAGTGTGCACATGCTCAGAAAATCCACAGTCACTTCCAGGACACATGTGTATACATGTGGCAGAGCATCTCCACTTGCCTGTGACAGAAAAACTTACCATCCAGATGGGCTGAGTCACTACTACTTGAATAATAGAATGACGAAATACTATTCTAAAATCCCAAAGACCTGACCATAGCTGATGAGAGAAGAACAAAGGGCTCTCAGACCAGACAACATTATTGGTCAAGTACTGACGTTATGGCAGATGTTCTCAATGATAACTTTAAGATACAGTATCTCAGAGGATTACTGTCATGTCTCAAAGCAAGCACTAATATCCCAAGAAGTCACTGAGTTCTGCCTCAATGACTACTGTCCCGCAGCAGTAACACTCATCATCATGAACTGCTTCAAAGGCTTGTCATCATGCACATAAAGTCACAGCTCCCCCCTCTATGGAACCGCTGCAGTCGGCTTATCATCCCACTCATTCAACAGGTGATGCCATCACTACCACCCTATACTACCATCTAATGGTGGGACATTAGACAAAAAAGCCACATTTGTGAGAATCCTATTCTTAGACTTATTTCCCAGCATATTTTACATTTACGTCATTTAGCAGACGCTTTTGTCCAAAGCGACTTCCATTCCCTAGCTACAGGGGACAGTCTCCCTGGAGCAACTTGGGGTTAAGGGTCTTGCTCAGGGACCCAGTGGTGGTGTGCTGGAGGTAGGATTCGAACCTGAGACTACTTGGTCTGGAGGCAAGTATTCTACCCACTGAGCTACCTCCACCCCGCATATGATCTGAAAGCTGAGACTGAAAGCTTCCCTCTGTAACTGGATCATGGACTTCCTCACTAAAGTGAAAGTTACCATTTGTCATACGTGAACACACCACAGCACACAGTGTAAACAGCACGAAATTCAACCTCTGCATTTAACCCATTCACCAAGTGAAGCAGTGGGCAGCTACGAACACAGCGCCCAGGGAACAGTGTGTGGGGACGGTACCTTGCTCAGGGTACCTCAGCGGTGCCTAGTGGTCTTGGGAATCGAACCTGGACTTTCTGGTCACAGGGCGAATGCCCTAACCACTAGGCTACCAGCTGCCCCAAAAGACCACAGTCAGCCAGGATCTCCTGCTCCACTACACTGAGCACAGAGCCCCCCCAGGGCAATGGGCACAATACACTGCTGTGCAGCTGCAAACTGACCTTGTTAGGGATTTGCTCTGCCTCAGACCACAAGACCCTGGAAAGTATGGACAGCAGAGAGGATCACTGAGGATCACCCTCTTCAACTTCCTTCTGCCTGGCAAATGTTTTTTAACACACAGGCCCTTGCTGCTAGGCTGGGAAACAGTTTCTTCTCCCAACTGATCAGACTTGTAAATTGGAATCAAAGCATACTTTATAACTGTACTTTTGTAAATACATACTGTTCTACCATAAAGAAAAATTACACTCAAACGTTATGTGTATTTATTAATTTATTCATGCATGCACTTGTTAATTTGTTATATATGTTGTACTTTTTATTCTGTTGCTGCTATTTTATTTATATTGTTGCACTATTTTAGGCCAATTCTTGTGTTATAAAGTCTGGCACCTCTATATGCACATTGTGTGTTCCTGTCCCTTCCACAATTGTATAGTTCTGTGTTGTTTCTGTTGCACCATGGTGCTGGAAGGACAATGTTTCATTTCACAGTGTACACAGTGTAGATAAGTAAATTGACAATAAATACTCACCTGACTTGATTTGTACATTAATATAAACATGCTTTTTGCCTTTATTTTTGGCTCACTTTCTTGCCTTATTCAATTTTATGTCCCAGGACAGAAGTTGCCCTAAGAGCTGCATTTGTCTACATATATTTTGGGGAATTTAGGCTGCAACATCTGAGAATGCAGTGGCCATTAGTACATGTCAGGCCCCAGTAAAACAGTATGTGCATAAAGCAGGGCTATAGGGACTCAAGGGAGTATGTGGGTATTGGGTAGCAGTGAGCTGGCTACTTCAGGACTGTGCTCAGAGCCTGCAGGCTGTAGGGCCCGAGAACAGGGCTTTTTCTTCCTGCTTGATCTCAGAAATATAATGCCGCTTTACAGAACAATCTGCAACAATGAATTAATGGACGCTACTGTGGTTTGTTTTCATAATTATGTGCACCACTGTGGCTGTATATTGCACACTAGAGCCCGTTAGGCAAAAACAAATATCTGCAAATGCGTTGGCAATAATGTCCATGGTGCGAATGGCACTTGGCTTCAACTGGCAGCACTAAGCTGTGCCAATAATTGCAGCAGGGAGCACTCCTGTGTATTATGGCTTTGCATGAAGCTTAGCTTTGTCTGTGTTGATTAGCTGAATGGCATTGAGTCTGGGGGTCAACAGGGAGCAGAGCTTGCTGTCCAGCTCTAGAGCAAACAGCAGTGACTCAGGGACATGGCCAAAGCCCAATGGCTGGAGCTCCATCCAGAAAATACAGTACCACAGACAAAAAAGCTCAGAACTTAACTGGCTTTTCCTAAATTAAGAAGTTTGATGCAGTATGTAAACATTGTTTTAGTTTCAAAATGTTCAAAATGTACCATTCACACTTCATCCCACACAGTTCATGTTTTGAAGCTTCAAAAAACTGTCCATTTCTAAGTAATTATTTTTGCAATGTCACAAAAACCAACACATTCACATACACCTGCTAAATTGGCCTGCAATTCTTGTACATATATAATAAAATAGATAT
This sequence comes from Nannopetersius ansorgii, assembly GCA_037974605.1. Classification (NCBI taxonomy): domain Eukaryota; kingdom Metazoa; phylum Chordata; class Actinopteri; order Characiformes; family Alestidae; genus Nannopetersius; species Nannopetersius ansorgii. The sequence goes on along the minus strand of JBBPDE010242029.1, from coordinate 6,175 downwards.
GGACTCTAACTCTAACACTGATATCAGATTAAACTGTAATTTTGTAGCATTGAAAAATAAAACAGTTGTCCCACACACCACTTCGCTCATTCTTACTTTAGGCCATCTGTTCATCATTCTTGGCCTTGTCGGCATGCTTCTCTTTTCCCTTGTGTCCATGGTGTGGTCATGCCAGCTGAGAATGGCCAAGTTGCTGAAGAGACCTGCATCCCCTGTGCTCTTCATCTCTCTAACTTACTCTCTCCAACAAGCCCTTGGTGGATGCTCCACTCCATATGTAGTCTACGGTTCTAATTAAATAGCCTAGCTTGGCAGTGATGCATGCCATGCGCATGTGGAATTTTCTTTCTCTTTTCTACAGTACGTTACAGTTGACCCACATATGCTTCCTTGTTGCCTTGGGAATGTGGAACACTGTGGAATTCTGTTGCAGGACTCTTGTGCTGTCTCACACTCTCTTCATTTTCATATTTCCTTTTAGGCTTGATACATGTGCACATCAAACTGGTCTCAGGAGGGAAATGCGTAAATAACAAACAATTGTGAATTTCCTGTGAAATTTGCATTGTGGTTTGCATGGAGTTATTACTGTCGTTTTGCTGTGCTTTTCCCAAGAACATATGTAGCTACATATTTAACTATTTGATATACATTACACAGTGAATTCGTTTTACATACAGTTTACATTCAGTAATGATATGTTAGCATGCTCTTCTGATTTGTTTAATCAAATGTAAATGATAAAATATCTCTTTCAGACACAATATGGTATGGGCTAAAAAATTTAAATCCATTTACAATTAACTAACAGAGAAAAAATGTTAACATTATTTTTCAAATATTTCTCTCAATAACTGCAACTTCCAAAGGTTTGAACAGAACAGCACTCCAACACAAATATTACTAAATGTGAACCTGGAACTAACAATTTCCTAATGTATTGTTTATAATAAAAATGAAGACAAAAACAAACAATAATCATATATATCAACCTTTGTATTCAGTAACACTTCACTTGGACATTGGCTTCTTGCAATGTTATTACAATTACATATTACCTCTACTGGTAATTGTCATGGCATGCTACAACGTTCAATGTCATGCTAATTTGAAGTCATGACATTATATGCATCACATCATCTCCATATAATTGCCACATATGGTTATATTAATAGAAATAATCACTCATGACAATATGTGATAGCATACAACATGTTTGTTAGTGTTATGTCAAGTATATTACAGCATGAAGATTGATGGGTGGGGGACTGGTAAACACTGAGAACTTTGAGATCATGTTTTCTAGGAAGTATTTTGAGGCATCTGGGTAAAAAAATTAATGTGGCTGCAGGAAGTGTAATTGTTCAGTGACATCAAGTCTATCTCTAATGTCTGTCTCTCTGTGTCTCACCTCCGTCTGTCTCTCTCCTCTCCCTTTCTCTTTGCTCTCTCTTTCTCTCTGTTTGTGCAGTTTAATTGAGGTGCTGGCAATTAAACTATGCCCTGGAAGCCATATTCAGCTTGCTCAATAGATCGTGGCAGCATCTCCAGTGGAAAATAAAGTGCCTTTGTCTGCTGCGTTCACCTCCCTCACCCCTCCTGGGAAATTCTCTGATGTTTACAGAAATGTTTAGAGGTGCCGGACACAGTTTGAGTGCAGCTCCCCCTCTTTTGCAGATGGGATTGTCCCGTCTCTACGACACTACTGTCTTTCTCTCTCGGATATTAACCTTCCCATTTCCCAGCCTGTGGTATGTGTCTAATTATCAAGCAATTCCATTTGTTAAAATGAGGGCAAGTGTGTTCACCTAATGTACTGAATATCAGTGGCAGAAATGGCAAAGAAAGGAAGAAAGAATGGGGGTGACAACTTGCACTCAATTAACTACTTCAATAGTGTCAAAGGCTATTATGATATTTCAGCAAAAAATGGACCAATTGTTTTTTTAAAGCAAACGTGACAAAGATATTATGAGAACGCTTGGTGGAGCTCTGTTCTTTTGCCAATGCAAATCAGTTCAAAAGCATGATCTGTTCAAACTAGACATATTCAGACAACGTGACCAACCAATTAAAATGTCAGATTAGAGAGGTGAGCACTTGCAGTGTGAACACAGTTCAAGTGTATCTTGTGCAAGCTGTAAACAATGTGTAAATACTTTGAATGTGTAAAATAATTTGATATATCAACCCTCCTCCATGTTCCTTTCATTTTCTGTCAAATGATCACAAACCTCTTCAAAATCACAACTGTCTTCAGCATCTCAATTCTCATCAACACCATAAATCTGGCATGTTTTCTGTGGCAAATTTTCACAGCAATGCAGATAAATTGGCTAGGTTACCACATAGCTATCTTCCAGTATATAAAGCTGAGACATTTTCCGTAGAGGTTGTTTCTGGATTCTCCCCTTGGCAGCAAACAGAGTGTTAATCAACAGCCCATTCACAGCTGAGGAGCTGCCTTCAGCTGTTAGCATTAGTCAAGTGTTACGCCAACAAAACATATCAGCCCACGTCGCTACAGTCATACAGGAAACCAAAAGAAAGCTGTTTGATCAGTAAAGATCGCCTCCCTCCAGATGGATTTTGGACTCCTCCAGCTAGCTAGCTGAGTAATCTGTAAGTGTAAATCATTCTGTTATCGCCACTGGTGCACCAAGTTACAAAGTTTTTCACACCTGCTAGCATATTAATTGCTGCACTGGGTTTCTGAGACAATATCTAGATCTACTACCACAAGGGTTGCAACGATTAGAAATTTTAGTGGTACGATTATAGGATTACATCTGAGAAATAGTTACGGTTTCACGATTATCACGGTTATTTTACGTGAATTGATTTCACAACTGTATTAACATATAAAAATCACACAAACACATTCTATAATCACACAAACAATTCGACTATATAACTCTTCCTCATTCTTTCTCAGCATTAATAAAACTATAATAATATTAATATTAATAATATTAATAATTATAATAATAATTTGGTTCTCACTCAGATCTGCTTTTATTTACTCATGGAACAAACTTTTATTTACTCTTTTATTTACTCATTTTCATGGCACAAACACTGGCACTTTTCATAACCACTTGCACTAATAATGTTATTTTATTATATCTATCATAGTTATCATAGTTAAACTCTTTTGTTATTGTATATCTATATCTTCTCTTACATTGAGCATGTTTAGGACAAAATAATTTCCCTCGGGATAAATAAAGTCATTTACATATATATATATTTACATATATATATACACATATATATATATATATGGAAGATTTATAAGATATGGAAACCTTATGGAAACATTACATATAACTTTAGAAGCTATTTATTGCTGCTTTTCAGGAATACTGCTTAGAAAAATGAATTTGTAAAATAAAAGTAATCTCTGTAACCATCAGTAAGGCTGTAAAAATCTGTAAGCTGCACAGTCAGAGGTTACTGCCTTTTGAATACACCACAGTCAAAAAAGCTAAAGTAAAAAAAAAATAATAATAAATCAAGTAATCTCTGGGCAAACAGATATTTAAAGCTGTATTTTAACACACTCATGAAACACAGAATTTGTGATTACATTCAAGTAAACTTGATTTGTAAACACATCCAGCTCCTTTGATGAACTACCCATTTTTTTTTATATTTTCAGTCTTTTTTTTATATTTTGGTCTTTTTTATCAAGTGAATGAACTTAGATCTACTTGATGACATGAACATAAACTGCAGTGTTTAACTTAAAAATGCAGTTAAAACTGCATAGTTTAAAAATATTGCCACTACTGCTGAACACTCTCTGAAGCCACTACTGCTGAACACAGAAGGGACACTAGTAGCTGTGGTAGCTTTTGTAGTAGCTAGTAGCTTTAGCAACTTTAGAGCCCTATTGTTTTCGTTCGTGCAGGTCGCTCTATTGTTAGGATTCGTAAGCATACACATATATAAGCCATTCATGATCGATCACAAAACCCTACATAAACTTGTATAAATTGCTTCTTGATCTTTATTCATACAGGCTTATACAGGCAAACTAAACAACCACCTAGAGTAAAAAGATACAACAGTTAATACTAATTGTCACAGTTCGGTCAGTGGCCAGTAGGGGCCACTGCTTTTCTGTTTCTTGGTTCTGTTTTGTTATGGGTTTTTGGGGCTATTTTGATGTTCTGTTCTTGTGTCACGTGTTTTTGTTTTTTCACTTGTTTGTGGTTTGCCCCCTGATTCCTGTGTATATTTAAGTCCTGTTTGTGTTAGTTTTCGTTATGTGTCTATCACCTCATTTACGCCTCAGTGCGCCTTATTATATGCGTTGTCTCAAATCTGATTCTAGTTCACGTATCTGTATCTAGCGGCCCCCGTGCCATTTTCTGTTCGTTTGGGAATAAAAACCACATCAGTATGGATCCCTGGTTCCCAGTCTGTTCCATACTCCGAGGTAGAGCAAAGTTGAGGAGGACTAGCCTCCCCAACTGTGACACTAATACTGTAATTAATGTTCTGTCTTCAAAATCAGCTCAAAACACTGATTTTTAGATACAGGGATTGTAAATTCATTATCAGGAATAATATCTACAAGTAATAACTTTAAACATGGCAGAAAACTGTAGTTTGCATAAAATATAAAAAGTGTAATAACTTCTACAGACCACAGATACATACACAGCAAGGCGATATGGTCCTTTCTGTGTGGAGTTTACACAAACATAGATTTTAATATGGATAATATAACGGAGTGGCCATTCTTTCTGAAGAGCATTTATTAGGTCAGGTACTGCTGTTGGACGAAAAGGCCTTGCTCGCAATCTCAAGCGAACGGTAGCTTTACAGGTTTGAAGCACTGAAGTGGATAAGACTTAGCTCTAGATAAGAGCATTAGCTACATACTGTCATTGTCAATGTAAGTGTATGTTTGACATGAACTGGTGTAAAATGGTGTGTTTAACATAAAACTTCAATATTGTTTCTTTTAAATAATGTTTTTGAATGGAATTAAACCAGTTAAATTACTCTATGAACACATTTGTAGGTTGAAAAAAACAATATTCTTTTCAGTGCAAGTTGGAATTATGTGTAATTAGCTCTGTTTGGCATCTCCTTGCTGTTTTTCTATTCCAGTCCTGAATATGTATGTTGCAGTCAAGCATACAGTCTAATTATGTCTGCTGGTTTTCTAGACACTAGGGAGAGATGCTCCAACTCTGGAGAAAAATACTGATGCAAGTGTTAACTCTGTTAAAGCGGTGGCAATGGTGTGACTGTATAAAGAATTTGCAATCATATGTGTTTTAAAATTAAACACATGAGGCATATGTAATTCCAAGCCAATATTTAGGAGGTGACTAGTGAAATATCATAAAAGGGCAATATCAATATTACTGGAGAAAAAAAAATCAAATAAAGGGCAATATTAATGTTATTATTATTATTTTTATTTTCAGAATAAAATGTCTTTCAGACTTTAAAAATTAATTAAATATTTTTATTCTGTCTTTCTGTGCTGCTCCAAACTCACTTTGTTATTAGTTTTATCTGTACCGGTCCGTATATTGTTTTACTTGAAACTGGTCTGCCCTGTAATGGATGGACTGGTGGCCTGTCCTGGGTGTTTCCCTACCTTTCACCTTACAACCACTGGGATAGGCTCCAGCAAACCCACAGCTCTGGTTATGGATAAGCAGTTTAGGTAATGGATGGATGGAAGGATGGATAGGTGGGTTGTGATTTGGACATGGCTGAGCCAGTCATTCCCATATGATTTATTGGAGGGTGCAATATAACTAGAGGAGCAGCTAGTTTTCAATGTGGTTGAAAGCAATCTACTTTAACAGTCTACTCTAACTTTAAAGGAATATTTGACTAATGTAAAAGTGAAAATGTCATACGTGAACCCCCCACACCACACAGTGTGAACAGCACGAAATTCAACCTCTGCATTTAACCCATTCACCAAGTGAAGCATTGGGCAGCCAGGAACATGGTGCCTGAGGAGCAGTGTGTGGGGACAGTACCTTGCTTAGGGTACCTCTGAGGTGCCTAGCAGTCTGGGGAATCGAACCCACGACTTTCTGATCGCAGGGAGAAACACGTATATTCTACCGCTCTGCAATAGACAGCATCCTAACCAGCTGTGTTACAGTGTGGTATGGGAGCTGCACTGCTGCTGAGC
>JBBPDE010242011.1:0-11944 GCA_037974605.1 Nannopetersius ansorgii | reverse complement strand
AGAGACTGCCCCCTGTAGTTAGAGAATGGAAGTCGCTTTGGATAAAAGCGTCTGATAAATGCCGTAAATGTAAATGGATGCTGTACTTGTGTCGCAAACACATTAAGCAGTCGTATTCAATATCTAGAGCTGGTCTGACAAGAATAAAAAAACACACTTGTCAGAGTCTTTCCATCTTCATTCAGACATCATAAGCATTTTGCGACGTTAATTCATCTTTCTGTTTCACATGTTAGTTGACAGTGATATTAAACATTCACCCTCGGTCGGCACCGTGAGCTGGCGTTATTATGTGTGCATTATTTAGTTACTTTTGTCAGCAATAAGTCATTACTGCCATGGTCATAAAAGGCATCGCTTTGTGAAACATAATCATCCTGCGCTGTAATGAAAAATATGGAGCCTCTAATTTACATTCCTGTAACACCTGTCATCATTTCTTCCTTATATGGTGCTGTCAGACAGGCAGTGAAGCTGCTCGCCCTGATTCTGTTCCCCAGACTCTCATATTCAACCAGTAATAACTGCTATTTCACCTCTGCGTTGATGCATTGATACGTCACATGACAGACGAACACACGCTCAAGCAAATTGCACAACAATGCGTCTGAGGGACCATGAGTGGATGGTGTAATTAAAAAAAAAAAAACATAAACATAGTCCTAATGGTTTCTTGAAGTTTGCAAGCTCAGTTTGATGACAAAGTACCGAGCGGTTTTGCAAACAAAAACAGCGACTTCACAACATGGTGGTGGTGGTGGCGGCATAGTGGGTAGGATACTTGCCTCTAGACTAAGAGGTCATGGGTTCGAATCCTACCCTCAGCACACCACCACTGGGTTCCTGAGCAAGACCCTTAACCCCAAGTTGCTCCAGGGAGACTGCCCCCTGTAGGTAGGGAATGGAAGTGGCTTTGGATAAAAGCGTCTGTTAAATGCCGTAAATGTAAATGTAGACAACAGTGGTGTCGGATCTGATCCTCGAAGGGCTGGCGTGGCTGCGGGTTTTCAGTTTAATAAAGCAGGAGCGCTCATGATCACTTGTTCGTAGATGGAGAACAACTGATTAAACACGTGCAACCAATGAGCTCTGGCTTATTTGGAATGAAGACCTACAGCCACGTTTTCCCTTTATGGGAACAAGATGAAGAAAATATGTGAGACTGAAAGAGGGTGTGCTGCAGAATCTGGTTGGAATTTGGTTTTCTTGAGTAATGGTCACCTACAGCATAGGTATGACACACCGAAGGCAATTAATGAACTAATTAATAATCCTTTCCTGAAACTGACTGTCTGTGTGAGTAACAGTACACAGGGCAGACAGTCCTGCTTCACGGTGCTGAAGTAGAAACAAATGCAGTGATGATTATGTCAGAAAGCGCCTGGTCAAAACAATGCAGAGTTACGTAAAACAGGTAATAACCCTCTGCCCTTCAGACGAGGCCTCTGTTGTGCCCTCTGCACAACGCTGTGTGAGGCACTGCTATAGACAGGGTGTGAAACGTTTGAGCCCAGTCTGACACCTAACCGGCTGGAAAGGCTTTCCTCCGCCCCAAGTGTTTGCTGCTCTTCAGCGCGAACTGGCTGCCATTTTGTGTTTCTCTCTCCCTAAAATACATAATCTCTGTCTCCCTTCAATTGTTCTTCCTCCAGACGATGAAAACAGCTCTTCGGGGATAACAGAAGGAGACTGCTCCTCTCCCTGTCTGTGATCCATCTCGCCCGCTCGAGCTCAGAGTTCACCTTATATCCCCTCAAAGGCGATGAACTCATCATGTTAGACCTCTAAAGCTTCAGAGTCAGAGGAAACAGACGCATCGTATGAGATTATCTTTGAAGTCGGGTCACGATATCGCCCTTTTCCGTGTTACGTATGCTGATACAGATTAACCCCCTTTGCCGAGATACGATACCAGGCATGCTTCAAAATCAGAATCGTTTTCCTCCATTCAGCTTAATACCACTGAGAAATTCTGAATCGGAGCCCCTTTCGTCACAGATAGACCCACACGGGCTCTGCATTAATGATTCACTGGTAAATATGTGTACTATTGCTGCCGTAGCACATTGGTAGGCCGCATAGAAAACAAGCATGGCATTACAGCTGTGACTAACATTGTATGATACTATTATTTTTAAGTAATTTAAGACAATTCACTGACTAAAAGCCACAATAAGATATAATTTAAGCAGAATTTATTCTCCCAAGTGTAAAAGTGATGCATTACACAGACAGCTGGCTAGGACTGTCATATTGGTTCTATTGTTCAGGTCATGCCTTTTGATCAGAAAGCAATTGACAACTTGTAATATAAAAGGATAACCTTTGCTAATACTCTACAACAGGGGCCTTTTACAACATATTGTTTCTTCTAAATGCCAGAGCAGCTCGTCCAAAGTTCATATATATTAAGATGCTGGCATCGCTTAGTGGTCACCTCTTTGCATGAGGGAATCCAATAAAACTACGCTGCCAAGTCTGATCCATTCTCATTCATTTACGGATCTAAATACGCCGGACTCTAACAGCGGACCACGTCTCAGTGAGACATATGTGAGAAAAGTAAAGGGATTTGCGAGACACTTCGAATATGTCAAAGGGCCTTTTTGAACGAGCGACGGCAGGAATCTTTTTATAAACACTGTAACAGTAGAAACCAGGTGTGCCAGGCTGTTTGTAAAAAACTGTATCACAGAATGACAACACATAGAAACGCTTCCAAGGCAGGCTTTAGCAGCTCGTCTCTAAATCATAAAACTGGTCATTCAGACTGCCGACAATGCCTCGACTAGATACTACATTGTAGTATCAGTATCAGTGTCGGGAGGTGTGGCACTTAGCACACCTTTCTCTGCTCAGTAGAATCAATCCCACATTCAATGATTACAATCACGTGGCGACATTCATTCCTGTTCCTTTGCCCTTGTGTTGCTGCATCACTGGCTTGAAGTGACGCAGTATTTTTCATGCCTTGGTCCTGCGTCCAAAGGAGAGGGCTTTTGAGAGTCTTAGTGCCTACGCAATTGATCTGACAAGGGTCCATTTCAGAAGCCCACGTGCGCTTATTCTGCAATAGCAGGAGCAGGTCTGACTGCAGTCTCTAATCCCAACCACCCCCCGCCCCCCCCCACACACACACATCTGCCAGTGCGCCCTGCAGTGTGCTGATACTGGACCAGACTAATGCTTCCTTCTCGTGGGGGAGCCCCAGGATAGATTTATTAACAGCACTACCATTAAAGCAGAGTCTGGCCCCTCTAGCCCTTCACTCCCACTCCAACTCTCCCTGCTTCCTCGGAGACCCTCGGAGACATGACAAGTAATGAGTATGACATGACAAGGATTGGGTTGTGCTTTAGGAGGAGCATAAGGTTAGGTTGGGGGGGGCGGTCGTGGTGGGACCAAATCCTCCTATTAATGCTATGCAGCCTTGTCAGGCTGTTGGAAATTGAAAGCATGACCTTCCCGTCAATGTATTGCCGCTTCATGGTGTTGTGGCAATAAAAAAGGAAATGGCAGAGGAGAGAGGTTGCCACGGGAGCAAGCACATCAATCCATTTTTACGTTCCCAGATGCACAATGAGGTTGTGATGGAATTTCCCGGCCTGCTGTTCTTCCTCCCTTGCCCTAAACACATGCCCCGCCCTCATCTTCGAAAGAGGCACCCTCTGTGTTTCCTTTAACATGTTTATTGTGCCTCATTTAGAGGCCATGTATGGACTCCAACATGGTACTACATTTGCATCCAACGCCACATGACCTACATGTTGCCGAGACGAATTGCATTAGCATCTTATCAAACGCAGCATCAAAGCTACCTCGGATCTACATTGCAAAAAGGAAAAAAGAAAAAAAAAAAACCTGATGGTATAACGATATGGAAGAAGACCTTACTAGACCTACAAGCACTGTTTTGAGAAAACAACCTCAGGAGCCAAAGAGCTTTTAAGCCTCAAGCTAAAAGCTAAAGCGGGTGGGGCACTCAAGTCATGGCTTGAGCACCCTGATAAATATTTGAGGAGAAGTAAAAGACAAAGGACATTAAAAAGCACTTAGAGAGGCCTAAAGCCAGGGCACACGAACAGATAAAGCCAATGCTCAGCAGAAGCTCAGGACCACAGTACATAAACATACAGTACTGTAAGGGAAGAACGCTGCACGGAGGGTCCAGGAGCCTCGTCTAATTTCAGGTACTCAGTATGTGAGTAAATCAATCAGTGGTTGCTTTGACATCATTTATGGGTCGGCTTCAAATTCCGCTGCCTGGACGATACAAAGGCTACGCTCTCCATCCTGAGGTGGAGAACAGGTTGCCAGGTTGGTCAGAAAAAGAGAGAAAATGCAAAAATACAAGGTTGATTCCCTGAAGAAGCTAATTGATATTGTATCACCAGTAGTTTTAGTCCAATAAGCCAAATGTCAAAATTATTACCAGATTAACCCGATCATCACATGCACGAATCCCCATTAAAAACACACAAGCAAGCCTAAACACTTCAGACCGATGAGCTATGATGTAAACGTCTCATCTAATTGGTTTGTTGAAGAAAGTGACTTGTTACATGTACCAAACTGAAGGTTACTAATATCTGTAAATATGAAAACCTACTTATCTCACATGAAACTGATTTGTTTTAATCTCACTTTAGCATGAAAGACATAAAATGCCAAAGAATCAACGTTCAATATAATCATAATAATAGCAGGATGCCATTCCTCCAAGTGAGATTCATGAATAAATTGTCCGCCAAACGCTGACCTTTGCTAAGAAACACATGTCAGAACAAACACAGAACAAAACTGAATCTGTATTTGCCTGATCTTGGATGATGGGATATGAGAGAAATGAACAAAAACTCTACAGAACAATGAAATGGGTCCTTTTGAAGCTCTAGCACGGTTTTGTTGACAGATGCAGATTAGGCAGCTAACGTGTCCATTGAGGAAGGGATTAGCTGGTGGTGTTTTAATCCCTGGCATGCAGGATTTAGACGGGTGTGCAGGCCGTGACAGAGTGGTTTTGCCCTCTTGCATACACATACTGTCTCGAGGCACATGCAGTATGACGACAACACGTTTGAAACATCGATACCAGCAGCGCTTTAAAGGTTCGAGAAACAAACAGCGGCACGGCAGAGTGGGAGAAGATGGCCTAAGGTCCAGCATGGCACTTAAGGGATTCACTGAAGCTGGTTTCACACCGGCTCCTTCAGTTGCTCAACATGGAAAGCTGTTTTATGTCTTTCTTTCGCTGAGGCGAATGAGCTAATCCCTCTTTCATGCAAATCAATTTAAGACAGTGTTGCTTATGACCGCAGTGACCTCTCTTAATCTGATGGTGGCTCAAGCAGGCAGGTGTTGGTCCACACTTAAAACCACAGAAATAGGTGTCCACCATATGCCTCTCTCTCTCTCTCTCTCTCTCTCTCTCTCTCTCTCTGTCTCTACTTCCCCAGGTTCTATCAGTGTTCAGTGATGTCAATATTTCACGAGGCTCCTTTCATGCATTGTGTGTCAGAGGAACTGATTATGCAGAGCATCTTGTCTTTTCCCCCTCACTCCTCTCACTTCCCTGCTCTGTCGTCCATCTTCTCTTTGCTTGAATTTCGCTTCTGTTCGTTCTCAGTGGCCTTCGAGACCGATTCTTGATTACATCTCTCGGACTGCTTCAGGGAAGGTTAGTCTAAAACAACCAAAGAAGTTCTTCTGGTTCTAAGAGTCCAGTGCAGCACGCATCTCTGGCTGCCATTTTGAATGAATTGAAAACCTTAGCACCATCACAGCGAGCACCAACCAGTCAGAAATGGTGCCTGTCCGCGTGCTGTTTTTGTTAAGATGCCCAGTACACAGTGAGAACAGACAATGAGACGATGCTCCGTGATAGAGTCCTCTTCACAGCTGCATGTGGATTCGACGGTGCGAGACAGGCGAACAGTCGCTAAGCATCGTTTATAAAACAGAGGGTGGGGGAAGTCGTGACATGAACACCCACTGCATCACAGCTGCAACGCTTTACCAGAAGACACTGGTGGTGGAGGCCTCCCAAAACACAGGCAGGACTACACCAACTGATTTAAAACAACAGAGGAGGCAGCAAGGGTCTACAGAGAGCGTAGACCAATCTCATTTCAGAGCTTCGTCTTGGTCTCTTCAGATGAAGCCCTTAGTTTAACCCCTTAAATTGCAGGCCTTTAAATCTTAAGTCATATCATCTGTTTCTCCACAGACTGCCCCCTGCCTGCTGACGACTTAACAGCCATAAATCTGTAGTATATAAAGACTGCAGACTATAAAGCTATAGTCTCCGGAGGTAACTGGAAAGGTGTATTAGGAATAACAGAGAGCAGTGAAATATGTGAAGGTTGTCTATGAATGAATCCTTCTGGATCACTCTGGAGCACAATAGCCCTCAAAAATGTGGAAGTGTGTTATATGGAAAGGTATATATATATATATATATATATATGTTACACACATGTCTATGTTTATATGTTTTGTATTATTTGTATAGTGGGCTTTTATATACTATACTATACTGCGAAAAGCTCTATTCTCTTGTTGTTGTTTTTTCACTGCTCTTACTTTTTTACTGTCCACTTTCTGCCGTAACAACGAAAAATTCCCACTTGTGGGACTAATAAAGGTTTATCTTTTCCTGTCTTTGTCTTAAATCATTTCAAAGAGGTGTCTAAATGATTCGGGGTATTCAAGGCTATAACTTAAAGATAAGATCTAGATTAGAAAATGTTTAAATGAATAACGGTTAAACCAAAGCTGCTACATGTTTCTGCTGGATGTAGTGAGACATTGAAAAAGCCCAACAGCAGAACTGATGTCCTCAGACATTAGAGGTAATTCAGTCACTGGAATTCGTCCTGTATCTTTAAATGGACTTAGAAAATCTGATCTTACTCACCATGGGCTTCTCGTATTTCACTAATGGTTTGACTTTGCATTTCGCTTGGCTGCTATTCACTCATAGAACGATGATGTTGTATGCAAAGGTTCGGAGCACCCCGACTTCCATGTTATTCTAACTGTTGACCTCTGCACATTTTAAATCCCGTGCCAGATTGAATTAGGGGTAAAAATGTGACTTGTTCAAGAGTAATGAAACACTTTACAATGTATATTGTTTTTTTCAATATGTTAACCCTCCTATTCTCCTTGGGGTCAATTTGACCCCTTTCAATGTTTGTCACTCAAAAATTAATAGTTGCCTTTGGGGTTTTTTTGCTTCATATTTCATGACTTTTCTTGATGTGATGGGGACAATGTAGTAAGTATGCTGTCATTAGTAAACTACGTAATTCTTTGATCCATTATACGCATGTAGTATTCGATCTTAAACGTCAATATACACTATCTGACTGTACATGGCTGTAAACAGCGGTCCAGATTAATGTTGGTGGGTGGAGGTAGCTCAGAGGGTAGGATACTTGCCTCTGGACCAAGAGGCCATGGGTTCGAATCCTACCTTCAGCATACCACCACTGGGCTCCTGAGCAAGACCCTTAACCCCAAGTTGTTCAGGGAGAGACTGCCCCCTGTAGGTAGGGAATGGAAGTCGCTTTAGATAAAAGCGTCTGATAAACGCCGTAAATGTAAATATCCCTGGGGGCAAATTGACCCCTGAGGGTGAACAGTATTAGTAAATTTGAGGAGAATAGGAGGGTTAAACTAAGCTAATAGAAACTGTGTGCTAAAAATACTAACAATACGGCATTTACATCCCCTGTGGAGGACGTGTTAACGGTTATTTCCATGCAATCTGACTGAGACTCCTTCCAGTGTTTTGCCTTTGACAGGAGGAACATTGCACTGCAATCTTTCACATTTACATGTTTACTTTTGACAGAAAATGTGGTCTTTACATGTCACATGCAGCTGCTTTCTTCTACATCAGATATTGTGTGTGTGTGTGTGTGTGTGTGTGTGTGTGTGTGTGTGTGTGTGTGTGTGTGTGTGTGTGTGTGTGTGTGTTTATGCCTTCTTTATACACCACATGATCATTTTTATTTTAACAGCACTGTTTTACATGTTGCTGCTCATGGCATGAGGGTCACTGAAGCTAGAATATGTTCTCATGCACATTCTGGTTAACTGCTGTCCCATACAGCCTTTATCAGGGGTCGATGTCCATATATGGCCCAGTATACGTCAGAATGACGGTCCAGTGTTCTTAACGTCACCAGTGTAATCGACGAACATCTGATTTGTTCATCAGAATCAGAGTCCATCTCCAGCTCCATTTGCATGACTGGGGTCTCTGGTGTTCTGAAGATGTAAAGAACAGAGCCGCCGTGGTCAGATGAAGGGTTTGGGCTTCGTATCATGAGTCACCAGTTCTTCAGGGAGCGACCCGGTGGTTCTGCAGTCAAAGCAGCTTTAAGCCGCATTAAAGCGCCAGGCGTGCCAAACCCGCCCTGCGCCGACCTGCCAGGACCGGAGGGCAGCACACCTTCCACATGACGCAGTTTCCAACCTGGGGCTTTGTTTGGTGCTTCGTTTCAGCAAACTTCTTCTCCAGGCACGACTAGGAGTTCGCCAACCGCCTCCGAACACCCCCTCCCCACTCTACACACGCCGCCTCCTGCGCCATGGACGCGGAGGAAAAAGCTGAGAACAGCCCCTAAAACGCCCTAAACGCGCATTGATCCGCGCCACGCCAATGGCAGTTCCACGTCATCCACGAACCAATAAATAAATAAACAGACAGTGACGATAAAAACAACAACGCGGGACAGCACACGCAGGTGCAAACTCGGTCACGTGACCAGACCGTCTGCGGCAGACTCTCCGGTGCGGCTGAACGCGCAGTCTGTGTTCAGTACTGGGGGCGCAAACGAGTTAGGATCGAGTTAATTGCGGGAGGGAGATTTTGATCGTTAGGTGCTGATGATGTTAATGTGGTCTTGCGATGTAATGCGCTTAAAGGAAGGCGCGCGAGTGTGAACCGAGCTGGTGGTCGAGCACAGAGAGAGACACGGTGGAGGGGCGTCGCGTCGCGTAATGAGCCCCGAGCCTGAAGATGCTCCTCGTCAGTACGGGTCTCTTCCACCGTCCGCCCCCGCGAGTGCGCCCCCCTGCCAATGCAGGCCCCCGCCCATCGCCCATCACAGTGCCTCGTCACGTAAACACAAGCAGGGCCATCTTCTCTCTCTCTCTCTCTCTCTCTCTCTCTCTCTCTCTCTCTCTCTCTCTCTGTCTCTTTCACCACATAACTGGAATCCGCAAACATACATACATGCGCCCACTCAGTAAGTTTGATTAGCTGTATTCCCCTCTTTGAGCCCCCTCCCCTTCCCCCCACCCACAGATTAGCACACACACACACACACACACACACGCGCGCACACACACACACTCACACACGCTGTCGCAGTTTTCCGTGCTGACAGCCCCCTTTTTTTTCCACGATGTATTTTTTTTCTCGACGTCATGCCAGATTGTCAACACGACATAAAAGAGCAGTTTACTAAACAGAGGCCACAGCTTAAAGCACACCAAGAGATCGAGGCGGATACTTTCATTTTGCCCTGTTATAGAGGACAGAGAGCACATGACTGATAATAGAATGCAAGATCCTGAAAACGGATAATAATAATAATAATAATAATAATAATAATAATAATAATAATAATAATAATAATAATCATAATAGTGCACACCAAGGCAGATCATAAGGCACCATAGGGCTCAGGCATTACAGTAAACCAGGATTAAGAGTCAATAAAGAGAAACATGAATTGGAAGCGGCTATAACAGTGAAATAAACGCCGTAATAAAGTGGCTCTGTCGCTGTCCGAGGTGCTGAAAGGCAGAAACCGCCCACATCGTGCGCAAGAACACGAGCCCGCTCCAAAAAAAATGCGCATTCCCATCCTCAGCTCAGTCTGATCTCATGATCTCCTGATCTCCATCATCTTTACATCTGAACATCTAATCCTCGCACCTGCCCTCTCAGAAAAACACCGAAACCCAGATAAAACACTACACGCAACGTTCAATTTTCACCACAGCCGAGCTTCATAAAACCCTTAACCGCAGCCCTCCGGATGGGAACCCGAGACCAAAGCCTCATTCTATCGATGCATTTTCTCATAATAGTCCGAACGAAAGCAAAACAGATCGCCCAGTATTGTTTAATCAGGTCCACTCGTTCCAAATAATAATAGTAATAGTGATATAGTCTTACCTGATCCCGTGTGGTGTGGATCGCCGTCAGGAGCCTAATGAGGTGGACGGCTCTGCGTATCTCGACCACTGGCTGATACCTCGACCCCCTCGTGCTGGGACTCTGGTTTGCTGCAAAGGCACTGCGCGCGTTTGATGCCCCCCTACAGTTCTTCTTCAATGGAGAGCAGCTCTGCCCTCGCTAAAGATGGCTGCCGGTTTGACGTCAGCGCCTTTTAATAGCAGTCTGTCAAGGCGAGGGGTGGGGTTGGTGAGGTGGAGGGTGCGGGGTGCGCTTTGAGGAAGAACCGCACGCACAAAAACAGCCCAAAAAATGCTGCTACAGACCAGCGCGGCAACAACACGGGGATGAATGAAGATGCTGTGAAACATTTAAACATTCAGAACTGTCCCACAAAACCCTCCAACACTGTATGACACAGCCAGCTGTTTCCACTGCCTTTAATTCACCGCATGGACAAAAGTATTAGGACACCAACTTACATTATACACTAGGAAACACAATGTACTTAAAATGTACCTAACCCTGCCTTAATTTACCCCCCGAAAATACACCAAGCCCATTCATTTGAATTCCCAGTTAGTTTTGTGGGGAAACTGATCCCTTAATTTGACCTTAAAAGTTGATTTAAGGCCTGAGTCTGAACCCCCTTAATCTTAAACATAATTCAGGAGGTTCTGTTATTTAAGGGGCACATTTGAATAAAGTAAGGGGAGTTAGTCCCTTAATTAGCCTTAATCTGAGCAATTTTCCCTTAACTTTCCTTAATTTCCTCAAAATGAAGGTCAAAATGAAGGTAATCTTAGGGGGTAAAATTAAGGGGTTTGGTTTTGTAGTGATACCAACATGGACTTTAGTGACACTGGATAGATTTTAATATGGAGTTGAGCCCCCTTTGCAGCAATAATGGCTTCCACTCTTCTAAAAGGCTTTCCACAAGATCTTAAAGTTGCTGTGGGAATTTGTGCCCATTCATTCCTTGCAGCTGAGGTCAAGTTCTTGCACACCAATTTCATCCAGTCATGTCTTTATGGACCTGGCTTTGTGCCCTGGGGTACGGTCCTGCTGGAATAAAGCATTAAGCATTTGCCTTCGCTGGAAGAAAGTGACCACTCGAATTCAATAATTCAGAGGTGCGTCCCAATACTTTTGTCTATGTAGTGTATCATATAACAGTATAATTAGCTCATTGTAAAGAAACTCAAAACCACAAGAAGTAATTGCCACTATAGTACACCATACACTTAATGGGAAAAATGTCTGTCATTGGACATCACTTTAATAGACAATATAATAGTAATGCAAGGCTGATTGAAAGTGAGGGTCTTTTGTGGGTATTTACTTTTGTCAGTGATGAAACCCTAAGTGGTTTGCCTTCAATTTAGTTGCAGGTTTGACCCATAATAGTGAATGAATAGGTTTAGAAAGCTTATGACACCCGATCCAGCAGAAGACAAGGGTTGAGGGTTTGTTGTCTTCCCGAAGCAGTATGTTCCAGATCAAAGAGTCAATAACGTCAAAAGCATTTCTTCTTCTTTTTCTCACGCCACTGTGTTTTATCTGTATTTGTCAACAGCAGATTTATCTGCTGGCTCATGATCTCGCAAGAAACAAAAGCGATAGCAGATGAACAAGACGATCGAATCAAAACGTCCTGATCTTTTTATAGTCTTTTTATAGTCTTAAACATACCTCACACTGTAAAACTGCACAAGCATTGCAGACGAAGGCACTACGGTAAAAGTG
>JBBPDE010241995.1:0-11945 GCA_037974605.1 Nannopetersius ansorgii | reverse complement strand
TGAAACAATGGTCAGTCAGGTTTGGTGTTATGTCGCTTTAAGGCTGGACAGTGGGACGGAGAAGAACTGTCCAGTGTTAGTCACACAGGTTACAGAGCCAGGAGCAGACCAGACACACACACACGCACACACACACACACACACACACGCACACACACACACACACACGCACACACACACGCACACACACCGTGGCCTTTCTCTGCCAATTCCTCTGCCCAGCTTCTGACAGAATGACATATCTGTTTTTATCTGTGCAGGAATTGCTTACACCATTAGCAGAGAGGGAGGGAGGGTGTGTGAGAAAGAGAGAGAGAGACAGAGAAAGAAAAGAAAGAGAGATAGAGAAAAAAGGGAGGTAGAAAAGGGAGAGAGAGAGAATGGGGCAGTGAGTGTGTGAGAGAGAGAGAGAGAGAGAGAAAGAAGGAAAGAAAGGAAGAAAGAGAGAGAGAGAGAGAGACAGAGACAGAGAGAGAGAGAAAAGAAAGGAGGGAGACAGAGAAGGAAAAAGTGTGTGTACGACGTGGCATGGCATTCTCGTTGGATTTGTCCTTTCCTTCCCTCTGAAGCCCACAGTCACCGCAGAAAGGAGGGGCAGCTGAAAGAGAAAGTTCGCAGAGATGTTTCAGCAAATCAAACACAGGCTGAGAGCCTCCTCCTCCTGTTTTTGCTCCGGTGCCGCTCACCTACTTCCACACTCCGCTCACAAAAATAGCGGCGCTTGAGTACAGGAAGCTGCCCTGTGCAAAACAGGAAATGATGCATGGAGGGCCAACAAGGCCGGTCCACTTTCTGTTAGCAGGCACTGCGAGAAACAGCGGCGGTGTCAGAGATTTGGGCTTTAAGACCATTATTTTTTAGAACTTACATTAATTTCAGCCTTTAATGAGGCCTTAACCCTTTATAAAGCAGGGTATGTTTGATTTTGCAAATCTGTTCCCAGAGAAGCCAATAAGTGGCCGTTCTTGCGAGTTCCAGTAGAAAGGATCAGGAATTGGTGCCTTCTGTCTATGACGTATTGTATAAAAGGAGCCTCATGCTGCCCTTGTTGTTGTATGCACCATGAGTTTCTGTGCTCCAGGGCTTAGAAAGGGTCTGAAAAATTAATCGTTTCACAGCTCAGCCATGATGTTAATGTTTCCATTCTTGAGTCCAAGCCCAACATAATGTTCCCAAACCGCTTAGAACAGAATGACCAGCTAATTCTGTTCTTCTTAGGCCTTAATGTAATAAAATAACATGTTCGGAAAGCTAATAGGCCTGGCAGTTGTGCGTGTGCTATTAGGGATGCAGGGTGTGAAATTTTACTGTTCGCTTATCAGCAAATTACTTCAGCATCCAGCTGTGGAAAAATAAGAAATAATTTACAGAAGGTTGTTATGATCACGCCCAAATGCAACCACACATGCGGTCAGTCGAGTTTCCTGTAAAAACACCGGGCACTTAGCTATCGTCTGCAAACGGCTGGAGATTACTGGATGAATCTTAAGCATAAAAGTCACATATAGATGCAATATAAACCAATACATTAAGCAAAATCACAATTTAGAGTTAAAAAATGAGCGAAAAAAGACCCCAAAAACATATTACAGGAAAATAAAGAGGATTTCTGCCTAATTCAGACATTAAGATGAAACAAAATCCAAAAACACAACCAAAAACATGATGATGCTTTAATGAGAAATGCATCATCCTAGAATGAGTCACAGTCTAAAGAGTTCAGTGCCTCTAAAAGCCCCTTCAAAGGAAGTTATTTCATGAAATGGTCACAAACATACTGCCTGATGCCTAACTGCAGTTTAGAGAAGATTTTTGGCCTAAAAAGTGTTTTTTAAAAAATCTTTTTGGGGTGGGGCAGTACATTAGGGGCACTGTGAGGCAAAATAGTCCCCAAAGACTTCATTTGTTCAATTTTTCCACTATTTACTATTGTCAACACACGAACGCGAATAAACGAGGTGCTTTTTTTTGTGTACTGCTGGCACCGAAGGTCACATTTAGGACGTCATGTCTTAGTAATCATAAGCTTTAATAAGTGCAACAAAATATTATAACACAGTTTAACATGATTTTGATTCAGTCCAGGCGGTGTGTGTGTAGCTGTAAAGGCTGGTCAAGGCCTATAAATGGGAACGCATCTTTTTGTCTTTGTTTTCCAAAGACAAAACATCTCGAGTCACATTTGGACAAACATGCAGGAGCGCGAACGTCTGCTTCAAGTCAAAGGGTTCAGCCTTAAGAGTTCGTGTAAACATTCATGTATGGTAGGGAGTCAAGTGCTTCAAGTACTTTGTGTTCGTGTGTGTGTGTGTGTGTGTTCGCGTGGAACTCAGGCTCGACCTCTCATGTGCTGCATGGTGGCAGAAGCTCTGAAAGGCCTCTGCCAGCAGCTTGTAGCTATTAGCAGATGGAAATTGAAAATGGTTAATACAGAGCAAATGAAAAATAAATCTGGGGGCATTTGCGTTCGCAGAGCACAATAAATGTGGAAATACCCCCGCTAAGGGAAACACGTGGCTTCGATTAGACCACAGAAGACCTTTCCCAGAATCCACAGCACGCACGCAATCCTGTCCGACCCCTTTCACTACTGTAGAGCAGCACTTTAGGTTTCGGCATCTGAGTCAGAGGCATAAATATTGACGCTGACACACGTGTGTGAACCTTCTATCGAAATGACAAACAATGCTGGCTTGAGGAGAAGCACATGGAACCGAGGCACATTCGTCAACGTGTGGACTGTTGTGACAAATCAGTACACACTTACAGAGAGATATATATATGTATGTATATATACACACACGTCATTACATAAGAACATGTGTATGTGTGTCTCTGTATAGTAAATTTGATATTTTGGTTCTAATTGGGGTGGTAAAGAATATTAAATATATAGAGCCATTTGCTCCTTTTCTGTGTTATGTTGTAAAAGCATATGTACGTAAATATAACTTCATCTCAAGGTTGATGAAACACACTCAAGAACAAATTCAAGACAAGCTATTTTGGCTACTTGTTTTATTTCCATGGAGCATATGGACTACATTTGAAAACTTTAAATCAACATAAAAAGTGAAAAAAATTGGGTTGACATTTGCAACCTAATATGGACATAACCATCCATTTAACTACTCATGGCAGACGTCATGGTTTGTTATGGCAAATTTTGTTTAGTAATATAATAATAGTAAGCGACACATACCAGTAGCTGTCATGATACTTTAAAGCTTATGGGGACGTTTTGTTAAGGTAGACATTGATAGTGAAAGTTTATATGAAAACATTACAGTTTTGAACATAATCTGTCATGGCTAATGACAGCTCATGACATCTGCTATGACATGCTTATGTCACTGTTATGCAGCAGGGTTCGAGCAACGTGTTTTTCATGGTATGGACCATTTTGAATAAAAGAAACGAAAAGTGGCTCCAGACAGTTCTTATATTCACTCCATATATATATATATATATACAACAAGTCTACATTTAGTTTACATATAGTTTACATGTACATATATGTGTGTATATTTTACAATACAGATGCTTATATTTATATTTCTAGACTGTATAGTGTACATTTTATAATGTACTGTTGATAGAGTATCTTATCTTACACCACAGTGTGAAATTCTTTCTCTACATTTGCCAGGGTCGATATCTTGCTCAAGTGTTCCTCAGTGGTGTCAGTACCAGTCCTGGGATTCAAACCCATGAGCTTCTGATCTCAGAGCGAACTCTCTAACCACTAGACAACCAGCTGCCCAGTAGCACACACAGTATCAGTGTGTATGGACTATAAGTATGAATATCTTCAGTACGTTTTGTGCATAACACCTAGAATCTACCCCAATGCGCATTAAGCACTTGACCATTGGTCGTGTTCTAATTTAATGGCTTTGCATTAAACAAGGCTGTGGTGGACCTTCATTATAACTTCTTCCGCTTTTACAAAAAAATCAGGGGACAAAGCGCCAATACAATGGATTACTCTTTCGGCTCCAATAAATCACAGACTGGCAGCTTTGCTCGCTAGCCTGCACCGGGCTTTTAGTTGGTTTCACATCTCTGTTTTCCAATAATATGCTTAAGCAAAGCACTTGTAAATGTTTTATCGACTGTACTGAGCAATGCACGCAATTTTGGTTCAGGTTCACAAGTCCATTTTGTGAAATAGCAGCAGATGGAGGAAGAGAAATGAATAATGTGTTGTTATTTGCATAACTGCACGGCCTAAAAATCCAGTTTGTACAGGTTTTCTCACATTAGTCGACATGTTTGGTGTCTAAAGTTTGATTAGCTGTTTACTGGAGCTTCCATGCTAATGCAGCTAAGTAATAGCAGATGGTAGCTTTCATGCAAGCCGCATGCCTGAGTCTTAACAAACCCATCTCACACTATGTTAAGTTGCACATTAAGGTCAAATTCACTTGTTTGTATGGTTTGTGACTCTTTATCTATGACACTGGATGGTAGTGAGGAGTAAATAAAGCTGTAGCTATCTGCTAGCTACAGTAGCCTTGTACCTCCAGTCCAAACTATAGCTGAAAGATATGGCATTGTGATTTTACTGCTCCGCGTTTGTGAGACCTTTCATAATACTAACAAGACCATATCATCACTTTTTGGGAAGTAAAATATTAAATATTAAAACTTTAAACTTTTTAATAATGTAAATATTGTTTTAAATGCTACACTTTCCTGTCCAAAGGTCCATAAATGGAAGCTAAGCTATAAAAACAACAATTTTCAAATTGTAGTTCAGTGATGTCACATTTTTAAACACATCTCCTTATGTTGGATTATGTGAAGACCTCCATTCATCAGTAACCCCCAGTAACTCAGCCAGAGGTGTGATTTGTCTCTCTATCAGAAGCACTGTGCTTTGTTAGAAGCTCAGTGGCATTTTACAGCCTTTTGTGATATTAGTACTGCAGAGACGGATATCGCGCTAACGTTTGGCAGACGATGTATTGTACAGTCCTCGTACAAATCCAAAAAAAGAACTTTAGACACCCAGCTGACCGTTTGTATTTATGGAAAGGAGAAAACTGTCAGTTTTAGCAGCGCTGAAGACTCCAGGCCATCCCACAGCATGGTGCGTATGGACCACTTTAGTGGACTGGATATTGCTGGCCAGAGGAAACGAGAGGGCTGCATTTTGCGTCTGTATAATTCAGCTGTCGAAGTCTTCTGCAAACAGAAGGTTATCTCTGTGATTCTGAGATTGCTGATGATTGCAGTGAGAGTTGTTTGAGGGATTTTTCCTCATTGCTCCAGTCATTTTCCTGTCATCAGCCACACTCTTCTTCCACGGCCGACCTGCCCTTTGCAAGCCGTAGTGCTGTTAACAGCGTCCAAACTGTTTACTCGTCCTCACCGTCCACGTTCAAGTCTTTGACCGCCTTATTTGTTTTGACTCCAAATCCAGAGATCCACCCACAATGCAAACTTGATGATGACATCAGGTCACAGTCATAGATGTAGCTGTTATGTGCAATGGCTATTACTTGAAAGTGATGTCATTCCCAAATGATACTATGCATGCACCCAACAATAACCAGCAATTATGGTTAAAATTCCTGATGACTCATGTTCTCAAGACAGTCGCTGACAACAACTACTTCCAACTGGCAATTTTTAGACATGCTGTGAGAAAACTCATATTTAAAAATATTAAAAAGCTGTTTTTCATGCTCCACCCATAAATGCATTATTTGGCGCTATTGCAAATGTAGAGAGTGATACTAATTTTGCTTGTGTGAAATATGAGCAAGGCCATCATTTTGAAGGTCATTTCCATTTAAGTGAAGATTTTAGGGTCCAATATCTGATCAGCTATTCAGAAAATGCTCCAGCTTAGTCTTGCTAGCTAGCATTTACATTGCAGCCTAAACCACAATCAACTGAATCAGGTCAAATTAGACTACAAGACTTGCTAATGTGGCTTTCCTCATCATAACTGGTATGTCTATAACGGCAGAACGTGTTACTTCAATAAAGCAGTAAGTTTAACAATAAAGCAAACTTTCATTTTCTTCTAATAAAAAGTTTATTATAAAATTAAAAAACAATGCTCTATTTGGTTTAATAGTGTCAATGCCATAAATCATTCCAAAAAATAAACATATAAAAATGATGCATTTTGCGTTTCTCATTAGTTGCAATGGGACGTTATTGGTAACAGTGGCCACGAAACAATGCGTTTGTGTGTGTGGAGCATGAATAGCTTAATTGTCCTTGAGTCGTGCTCATACTGGCAGCTATGGCTGGTGCGGCATATCAATGTGGCTTCGTACATTTGCCCATATGCTTGGAGCTGAGCTGTAGTGAAAATTCGAGCACGGGGGCGTCACGCTGCCCGCCGCGGTGTCCTTGCCCTTGTTCAGGTGTGAGTGTGTTGCGTGTGTCCTGCAGAGTGAGAGAGAGAGAGAGAGAGAGAGAGAGAGAGAGAGAGAAAGAGAGGGGGGGAGAGAGAGAGAGAGAGAAAGGGAGGGTGGGAGAGAGAGAGAGAGAGAGAGAGAGTCTGTCGATGTCCTCATTCAGCAAGTCCTCCTGCTTTATTTTATCCAGCCCAACAACAAGATCTGTGAATAATGACAAGTGAGAAGTGTGCACTACAAGAGAGATCACCTTTACTCTGTAGCAGAGATAGAGAGAGAGAGAGAGAGAGAGACAGAGACAGAGAGACACAGAGAGAGATTGTAGAGAGAGAGTACTGTACCTGGTGCATAAAGAGATGGTGAGAGAGGCCCAATAATAGAAAGGCAAGAGAATAGGAAGGGCATTAGATATCCTACCCATCAGACTTCTTATTTTTCTCAGTGTTATAATATGTAGAACATTTTCATGTTTTGCAACATTAACAGAGCAGCTTACTTTAGAGTAAGCACAGCATTTTGTGTATGCAGCATAGGGTATTTATTACAAAGTATTTTCAGAATATTTTATGGAGAGGTTCATTTTGACTTCGTTTTCGATTTTAAATGTCTGTGCGTCCCGTGTGACTGTACATAATCATTTTTCTCCAGGATCAGTAAAGTCTTCTGATTCTGATTCTGAAAATCATAACCCGTGTAAATATTTGTGGCAAAATGAGTGTCTGTGTGACGTGCCCACTCTATTCCCTTGCTCTGATGTCACTTGGGACAAATGAGCTTTCAACAGTAGTTTGGGAAAGTGTTGGATGAGTGTTTAGACTAAACCTGCTTTTCATATTGGGGACGTTCAAGTAACAGGAATGTCTCGTACAGTGTTTTATTAGTAGCTTAATAGGTTTCAGCCTTAGGAGCGATGACACATACAGTCAGATGTGAATTGCATGCTAAAATCACCGCACCTTTCAGAATCGTACCTCTCACACACATTTTAAACAGGCGGTGGATCTCAGTGCTTGTCTGCTTGGCAAGAAACAGCAAGCTAAATGCTAGTAGCTTACACTGTCTGCACATGGAAAAGCCTTTCAGAGTCAGACACAGGCCTATTATTTTTTCCGAAACTGTAGGTCAAGTGATTGATGACGAGTGCTAGATGTTTTGCATGTCAGTCAAATGGCCCAGTCCTATCAGGAATCTTTCAAAAACAACCTGTTCTAGCTTACAATGTTGTATTTCAGCATGAAATTGCACAGCCAGTATGTTGAGCTTTAAGCAGTTTATTTTTTCTTTACTCCTGACTGTACACTGCGGTTTTTCTTCGCTGTCGTACTTCAACTCGCTGACAGCTGTGCACAGTTGGATTTATTCATTCACTAGTCGATGTAGTCCCTACGTTATATCAAAGGAGACACAGCCTAGCGCCTAAGCTAAATATACCCGAAGGAATAGCACAGATGTTTTACATTGCAAAAACAGCTGTGTATTTATTTATTTATTTTACTTAATTGTAAACAGTAAAAACATTGTCCCCCTTATATTCCCATGTTTCACATTCAGAAGCAAAGGAGGTATATTTAAGTAGAAATTATTATTAAAAGTAATTTTACTGTGTGAGAGTAAAGAGTAATTATTGGTATCAGTAGCCATAACGGTAAAATATTTCACATTTCAGAAGCATAGTCCCCAGACTGTGGGGGACAGTGTTAGTGAATCATGTGGAGAGCGAAGATGACGGCTCACAGGCATGCTGGTGGAAAGAAGAGAAAATTGGATCAAAGTACAGTGGAGCTCGGAGGGGCGGTCGATGCTTAACGCCTAGTTCCAGTGTCATACATCAGTCGGAGAAAAGAGGCCGGGGACTGGCCATTGAAGCAGATTAGCTCATGAGAACACAGCGGAGATTACTGCACAATTGGACGCTGATGAATAAAAGGAAAAATCTGCTTGGCATTGATTCTGCGTGCTAAGTCAAAGCTAATGTTGGGGAAACAATTCATGAAGGCTGCCGAGGATTGTTCTCCATAGTTTCTCTTCTCTGGAGAGTGAAGCTTTGAGCACACACACACGCAAACACACATGGCAGCTTTAAAAAATATAATTTAAAAGCTTTTCTTGATTTTTCATGTGTGTTTCTTCTCGGTTATCCCAACACTTGTGCGGTTTAACGTACCAAAAGCAGCCATCATTCATGTATTTTCCAAGCTTACAATTAAACAGGCTGTTTTCCTTAACTAATCTATGTAATTGACTCACTTGTCAAGCATAACTCTTGAGGGGTGTCAACTTCATGTCAACTTCAATGCGGCTGTTCAGTTGTTTGGAGTCTTTGGAGTCTTACCGAAAGCGAGGGACAGCACAATATTATACCATCACAATCATGATGATTAAATAAATATATACACATATATTTATTTTAATTTTTCTAAATCTGAATTCTTCAAACGAGTTTTCCTTTTCCCTACTGAACCCTGTAGTTTAAGGGAGTGTCAGAGGATGGAAGTCTTTTATCTGTTGGTTCTAAAGATGGTTTAAAAAAAGGTAGATCTCCAAAAGTACAGCTGGGGCCCAAAGTCTGACACCGCTAATGAAAAGCCTTCTGTTTTGATTTGTTTTCCGATTCAATGTTTTCATCACAAAGTATATTACCAGACAGTATATGATACAATGATAAAACCATTTCTTAGTTTTCCCCTTTTGCTTTGATGATGATGGGAAAAATCCACAAGCTTGTGCAGAAGCATCTGATGAGCAGATCAGATCCAGAGTCTGAACACACACTTGAATGGAAGGAATAAAATTCAGCACTAAATTCACCTTTTTGTACAAAGGCTTTAACATGGGGACCGAGCAATAGGAGTCTGTAAGATTTCATCTTTAGCTTAGTAACGTTTCTCTGCTTTACATTTCTCAACTTTTCTAAAAAAAATTTTCAGGATTAAATGAAAGAAAAAAAATCCAAGATTGTCCATATGGACTTTTGTCCCCCACAGTAAATGATATTGGGCCTAGTGTTCAGCCTTGTGGCACACCACATATTGCAACATCTTCCTCACCTCCAGTCAGACTGTCTTCTTTTCAGCTGCACCTAACACACACACACACACACACATACACACACACAAGCAGGTAGTTTACAGCCTCACACAGCTCCATCTTTCCCTTTATATTTTACGATGACACAGAATTTCCATTTCACAAAGATCTCTTATCTTACCTATCTTTGGTCATCTCTGAGTTTCTATCTCTTTGTTGAGATAATATTTGTCTTTCTGTGGGTTGATGACATTACAGACATGCTTGGGGAGAACAGAGCGTTCGGGCAGCAGCGGGAGGTGTGACCCTTACCCTGGTCTGCGCAAACCTTTCAGATGTTTGGCACCGTGAAGTAGATCAGAGACATGTTCTTACGCACCTGATCTGACTCACAAAGTACTTGATAATTAATGGCTGGGTTGAATCTGGTGCGATAAAGCAGAGGAGACGACTGAACTCTGCTGTGCTGGATAGAGGCTGTAACAGTTTATCACATGGCACTGCACCATTCAGGACCGGGCTTAAGAAATGTATGGAGCGCAGATAGAAAAGCACAGTAGCCTTTAGGAAATATTGCTTATTGTAAGGTTTCATATCTCTGAAATGGCCAAGATCAAATACATTGGGACGAGAATGACTTAGGTCTGGCAGAACACCAGCTTGCGTGTTTTGATGCTGACCAGTTGTAAATGTGGCCAGTAGGTATTGCTGGTTCAAGGTAAGGTGACTCTCCCAAGAGAGAGAAATCCAGGAACCTGGTGGAACTTCAATCACTCCATCACTAAAAATAGACCCATCATGGAATGCTTTCTCTCTCTCTCTCTCTCTCTCTCTCTCTCTCTCTCTGTCTCTCTCTCTCTCTCTCTCTTTCTCTTTTTCTTTCTCACTTTCTGTAGTATGTGCAAAAATCTGCACTTTCTGATGAGCTGAAAGGGAAATGTGATACAAAAAGTGGGGGACTGACTCTCTGTACCCGAGGGCACATACTGCCTTAATGGAAGCCACTTTATTTAAGCCCCGTGATCAAACATTCCAAAGATATTACATTATATTATATGTCTGTTGGGAAAAATGTGGAAAAGAAGGAAATCTTATCCTCCAGTGAGAGACTGATTACCCAGTTAACTTACGCCATCCATTATTTTTAGAGAGAACATGTTCTGTTTGGTCTCCACATCTCACCCTTCATCTAAGCCTTTTACGGAGCCTTCAGACAGTTTCTCTGCTTTTAAACCAAACCCTGTCTAAACAACATTAGGCCTTGTATTGAGCCTTGAGGCACACCACAAACTATAATTGCTACCTATAACTCTGCATCATTGATATCTGGCTCTATGTAAAGTCTCTATGTTAACTTAGAGCCATGTCAAATGAAGAACATATTGAGAATCCACCTGGTTGCAGCGGAGAGGGGGAATGCAGAGAAATGATGCGGAAAACACAGAAATTATGTTTCTATAAAGTACAAAAAAAAGTCTGACCTTCTCCAAAGAAAACTCCTCTGTTCTTTCAGCCCAGAAATGTTCTGCAGCTTCTGCAGCTTTTTCTAAAGCTGCATTTGAAAGAGTGACTGTACTGCACAGAGGCAGAAGGCCACTCTATACAGCACCATATACAGACCAAAACGCTGCAGAAAACACTGTCTGCTCTGCAGATACACACTTGAAGCAAACACTAGGTGCTTGTCTACAGCGCCGGCCTTGATACGTGCTGAAAATATACACACGCGTTCTAACACACACTCACCCGCATCACCTGCTCCAGAACAGATGTAAACACCTCCCGGTGCAAAGGAACAAGAAAAAGCCTGAACTAGGTGATGGCTTGAAACTAAGGGGAGCAGGTGAGAGAGAAAGAGAGACAGTGAGACAGAGGAATGTAAAAAGTAAGGGGTGAAAAGTTTGGGACTGCGTCTGGAGGTGAACTCTGCAGCTGGACGGCTCCTGAGTCGTGATGTCTGCCTGCTTCAGGTGATGTGGTCTGCATTCTGAGTGAAAAGAGTAGGGAGGGTTTTTTTCCCCCCGCCTCATTCTCTCTTTCAGTCTTTCTCGCTCTCTCTTTCTCACCCTCCCATCTGTTCTCTCTTCAATATTTATTCCCCAATCCCCTCCTTAGGTATCTCATAATTTTAAGCAGGCCATTTGTAAGCCTCAGAAGCACCGCAGGAAAACAAACATTTGAATTAGAATGCAGACAAGTGTGGGATAGAGAGAATGCCAGAGAGACAGAGAGAGAGAAAAAGAGGGAGAAGAAAAAGAAGGCAGCAACAGACAGAGAGAGAGGGAGAGAAAGAGAGAGAAGAAAAAGTAGACAGCAACAGAAAGAGAGAGAGAGAGAAGAAGAAGAAGGCAGCAACAGACAGAAAGAGAGAAATATGCAGCAAGAGAAAGGGAACCGTGTGGCATCAGAGGAAGAAAAACCCAGGCAGGAAGAGGGAGAGAGAAAGATGCCGCAACAGAAGGAGAATGAGAGAGAGAGAGAGAGAGAGAGAGAGAGAGAGAGAGAGAGAGAGAGAGAGAGAGAGAGAGAGAGAGAGAG
>JBBPDE010241964.1:0-11947 GCA_037974605.1 Nannopetersius ansorgii | reverse complement strand
GTGTGTGCGTGTGTGTGTGTGTGTGTGTGTGTGTGTGTGTGTGTGTGTGTGTGTGTGTGTGTGTGTGTGTGTGTTGAGATATATGTTCAAGAGCCATGGTTGTGCCTTGGGATAATGACTCATGCAGGAGGCAAAACATTTGACAACAGCACACACACACACACACACACACACACACACACAAGTGTAATTCACACTAAACCCAAAGCACTACAAAGCAATACACAAAGCAATTATATAACAGTGCGTTGACATGTGTTTGTTATCCTCTACCAACATTCAAACACGAATCCTATATTATATTATATACATAAAAGCTTAGTTATAACTATGTCACAACTAAATATGTCATAACTATATAACTGTGTGCAATTTTACTGTTATGTGTTTTATAGGATAATGTATAAGCATTACAGAATTCGACCAACTAGATTTTTTTCAATTAAATTTATGTAGAAGCTGTTTTGAGGCAAAAATAAAATAAAAAAGATCAAGCCAAGTGAAAGTGACCCTTCTGTGGTTGTGAGACGGAAAAAACCCAGATTGAAACAACTGTGCTAACTTTACAAAAGCAGAGTATTCCAGTCATTCATGAACAATCCGAGTAGAGTGTGCACAATAATGTCATTACATTATTGTAGTAGCAATAGTACATACTGTAGTAGCACTGAGTAAATGGTAGTGCATATGAACATTAACGTATTACCTTTAACTTCTGACTGAAAAAGACGTATGCTTTACCTTGTATGTTGCAATTAAACAGTCACAATTCAATTTTCAATTACTGACACTCATTTGAGTAGTTCATAGAAAATAAGGGCTCCAATCCTGACTTCCTCTTGAATAAGGTAGGCTGTATCTACTTCGATTCCACGGGGGAAAAATCCTGATTGGATAGTTTTCCAATTCATTGGGTCGTCTCTGAAGGCCTAGAAAGCCTAAACTGTGTAATTGTGAGCAATTGAAAGTTCACAACCAGTCATTTTCTATGGCAGTAACTAAAATGAGATTTTATCCAAAAAAGTATGAAATGGTAAAGCACTAGCCAGATGATGGACAAATTTCTCAAACCAATTTCAGACAAAGGGGGTCTAAGGTCTCTTCTCTCTAAACTGCCTGAACTGCCTGTCTAAACTCCATTCACAGTCAAACTGTTCTCAATTAAAGGCTTTTGGCCCGTTCCCAATCCAGATCATGCCCTCCATGCATCTGCACTTCAGTCCACTCTCCTTAAAGGCCTCTGCTAACAGATAATTGACGTCAGTCTGGTATGTAATGTAATAAGTGTTGATCAGACTAATGAAATAGTCTCTTCTGGAGTTTCCCTGCTGCTTTTGCCGCACACTGTCTCTGTTCATGCTGAACATTTCCGCATGGAGCCCCCAGCATGCATGATGTTTAGCACACGCCCCCATGCCATTGGTCTTATGATTGATTAGAGAAAAGAGAGAGAGGAAGAGAGAGAGAGAGAGAGAGAGAGAGAGAGAGAGGTTATGAAACACCAAGACTTATAGAATATACTTATTTAAACACACCTATTGTTTTAATCTGCCTATTTTAATTTACTTGAAACAATGTAATGATTTATGTATTGTTTAAAGCTTGATGAGACAGAGAAACGAGAGAAAAAGAGAGAGAGGTGAGGGGTAGTATGTTTTGAACTCTTTTCAGGAGTTGTTTTTGTGAAGATCAGCAGAAGGGCGCGGCCTTGCAATATAACTTTATCGTGAAGATGTTTAAAGGAGCTGCATTTATGATTTAATAAGGAGTGACGGTGCTTTTGCTGATCATGATAAAAACTCATTTAACTGATGTTACGACTGAATAACACGACAATAAATTACTCATTCAGGCAAAAACAAACTAGATCACAAGCACTGGGTCAGGTTTTACGGCAGGTTCTTATTCACTGGTACAACCTGATCCATTTCTCTCTCTCTTTCTCTCTCTATCTCTCTCTCTCAATCTCTCTTTTTTTCTCTCTCTCTCTCACTCTCTTTTTCTCTCTCTCTCTCTCAGTCTCTCCCTCACTCTTTCTTTCTCTCTCTCTCTCTCAATCTCTCTCTCTGGCTTTCTCTCTCTCGCTCTCTCTCACCCTCGTTCTCTGGTCAAAGACTATTTACTCTTATCAAGGTTTGTTGTTTTTTGTCCGTGTTGTACTCCACAGTGGGCATCGAGAGTGTGTGTGTGGAGGTGTTCTGTGTGTGTATTCTGAGGTGAGCAAATTGCTGAGTGGTACTGAAAAGTATTCTTCTGTGGTTCAAATAAACTGTGCTACCCCCCTACACACACACACACACACACACACACACACACACACACACATACATGAACCCACTTCACCTCATGGCAAAACAGAAGGAATAGGAAAAGAGAGAAAGCAAGAACGTGGATGTCAAGCAGATTGTGTAAAACTATGTGAGTTATCATTCAAGTATCGTTTCAGAATGTACCGTTCTCACTGTTGCAATACATATGCAACATAAATGATTCATAATGCTGTCACTGTGCATGTGGTTGAGGGAGGGGTGCATTTAGTGGAGAGTCAACCTATTTCATAAGGTGCTTGCATATATTTTTCATTATATTTTTTAAAATACTGTACAACCTTGACTAAAATCACTTATTATTTCTTTTATTCTGTAATATGTATTAATTGTTATTAAAGAAATAAATTAATGGCCATTTAAAGCCATTACTTCACTATTACTTGTGATGTCCAAGTTAAAAACCTATTGATTTACTGGTGTCAGTTCTGGTGATATCCTGGT
Organism: Nannopetersius ansorgii; assembly: GCA_037974605.1. NCBI lineage: Eukaryota > Metazoa > Chordata > Actinopteri > Characiformes > Alestidae > Nannopetersius > Nannopetersius ansorgii. The sequence continues at coordinate 9,176 of JBBPDE010241964.1, read as the reverse complement.
GATGTTGAGACAGATGAGGTGCCCTAGGATATATGGTTTTCCAGAACTTTTGCGTAATTTTTGACTTCCACGGTTTGCTCCGGTAAAGATGGTCTGCTAAATGATTAGGCATTCATGTTCTCAAACTTTGGTGGTAGTTTATATGAGATTCCTGTTTACTGGGGTCTATTCTCTAGCAGCAGGGTGTTTGGGTTGTAATGCCTTTTACTTCAGCTTGGTAAGTAGTGTACTCTTGTCATCTTGCTCTGCCTGCTAATGATTGACAGGGACTGGAGTCACGGTAGCTGAGGAAGAGGCCTCTACCACAGAGAGTGAACATTACAGTAGATCCATGTGTAACATCATGCACTTTTGACCTGTTTTTCTGTCAACAAAAGCACTGTTCTCATGTCAGTTGCTCATTTGTCACATCAATTACGTGAAGAAATTGGGTGCCGCATCAATTAAGCGAATAAAACGTAGCTGTACTGACCGGATTATGTGGGCTTTGTTGAGCTCCTTGGACGTCTCTTCCAAGGGCATTTCCAAGGGTAATACCCAGACAATTGGGTCAATTAGGCCCGCCCTATGTCCTGAATGATTCACTATTCCTTACAAGGCCCAGACGTTTATGGCCCCTACACACTATCATAACAATGAATAGAGCAATAAAAAGAACCTTCTGATATACAGGATAGAGGACTAGTTCTGCGAATGCCTCAAATGTCTTAAATGATCCATGCTGTGCCAATTTCCTCCTCACCAAATTGTGCTCTACAACAGGGAAAGAGAAGACTAAGGATGTGCAGTGCCTGGACCATCCTGAGAGAAGTGTGGGAGTTTAACCAAAGCCTGGTTCAGTTCTGGGTGAAACAAGGAAACCCACAGGACATGAAATGGCCCATAAACACCCAAACGCTCATGGCAAGGCAATGTAAGCAAACAATGAAAATAACCCGGCGAAACCAAACAAGCCTCCCTGAAAAAGCCAAACACTCTCGTACACATCACTCAGCAAGAGCAGGAGAGCAAAGACAGAAGGCTGGAGAGAAAGGGCAAAGGCGTACTAGAGACATGTGCATGCACACAAGGCCCGTCCAGACCAATTATCGCGTGGAATCATTGTCATCGTAGGTAGGCCATATCACCTTATGCGTAAACAGGATGGTTCGACGCAGGGGTCAGAATGCATTCTAGCTCAAACAAAAGCCCTCTGTCTCTATCTGTGGCCCCTCGCTTGCTATCCCGACTGGCCACTGCACGCTTCCTTCCTGCAGCACATGCTGACAAAAATAAAACTTAAAGAACAATTGCCGCAGCCGGGGCCCAGGGAAGCATTTCATTTTTCACGCACATGCAGTCAGGGTGGGTCTCCAATCTGGCCAAGGAGTTCCAAGCTCCATGGAATCTCCCCTTCCCAGCTGCTCCAAGGACAGGTTCAGGCCCAGCTGTTGTTTATATCAGAAGACCTCTGGATGGACATTGCGACACTGGGAGTGGACAGCCGACACATGTACAGCAGGAGAAATAAGAAGTAGAGCAGTGGGGGGGCCACAGCACAACACATTTTAGACCTTAGCCTCAATTTACACCCTTCATTTAGCTCATCGGCTACTCAACAAGGCCATCAAACAGTATTCAAGCATCATATGATCACTGCCAGAACAAAAACTGCTCTGAAGGTTCACCACATATCACCTAACAACACACTTCACCGGAGGAGGACATGATATTCAATGTTAAAGTAGTAAGATGTAATTTTGGACCATTTATACTGGCTCTCTGATAAGAAATTGTGACTCAGTGTATACAGCAGGTGGTATTTTAGGTCACTTCATCTTTGTGAGAGAGATTCAAGTTCTGTTAATGGCAGAATTATGTTGTATTTTGGAATGATTAACTTGTCACAAAAATGGTAACGCTTCATTTGAATGCTTTAAAGACGTTGAGCTCGTGGCTCAACTAAATATCCAATAAATCTAAATTTTAACTACAGTTTTGAGCTTTTAACTTTAATGCTCAACTAAATATCTACTAAATTCTACTAGATGTTAACAAAGTCTAAACCTTAACATTAGCCCTTGCCATTATAGACCTTAACTTTTACCATAACCCAAAACTTAAATCCTAATTCTAAATCTAAGTGTAATTATGTTTCATCCATTTGTTACCAGTTAAAGTGTGTGTGGGGAATCTGTAGTGCATCCTCAAAATAAAATGTGATCAAATAATAAATGAAAACTGCTGATTCATACTGATCTCAGATCCTATTCGTAACATAAAATGAAAGATGGTGCTGCTTTTTGTAATAGTCTTAGCCTCATACCAATAAACAGCTGTTTTGATTCCAGATGGAAAAGGATTTAGCATTGTGTGAGAAAGTACACAGAGCAGCAGTGTGATAAATAGCAGAAAGAGTGAGTAAGTCTGTTGTCTGCTGCGATTAAGTGAACTCATTTGTTAATGTGGAATGAGAGGGAGCAGAGACAGTAAAGTGGAGGCGTCTAACAGTCCGCAGTCTGTTATTTTTTTCAGATGTTTAAAGGTGGTTCCAGATGTTAGACACCTGGCTCAGTTGTGTTGTGTGTGTGTTCCGGGGGGGATGTGTGAATGTGTGTGTGGGAGTGTGAAATGGAGTAATATAATGGTATGGATACCATCAATCAGTCATTCATCATGAGTCATTTGTACTTTTGGAACAAAGGGAGGGATGGAAGTATTCATATCACAACACACTCTCCTCCTCAAAGACCAAAATGCTTCAGGCAACAACACAACCATGACTGTTATGTAATCTAGGCTAAACAGTTTGTCAGAGGCATATAAATGCTGAAACCATCAGAAAAGACAAGCAAAACCCTGTCCCCCCTCCATGACTGTGTCTCAGTTCCTCATTCAGACATCCATGTATGTATACATGTTTGCACTCTTGTCTTTGAGAGGTGATTCCATTGATTTCTGGAAAATAATGTACAATAACACTGCCTGCATCAAATGCTATCCCTGATGCTAAAGAATGAATTAAGAGAATCTACACAGTTTTCTGGATAACCCGGATGTAGTCCGTCGGTCGAGACAAACTTACTGTCCACAGTTTGCTTCTTTTTATAATGAACTGTAAATAGTTCAGTCCATTAAAGCCAATGTAGCCATGTAGTTTGTAATGGAAGCTTAAACTCCACTACAAGTATTATTCTTCCCTTTAAAATGCATATCATATTTGTGATACCAAGGCCCCACAGACAATTAAATACATGGCCATACGTACACAGTGTCTGTTTCACACAACCCTCCACGGCCTCACTTAGAGAATGATGGTTAAATAGGAGATGCTGACAGGGATGTAGGAGCTGTAAGAGCTGGTGGGTGCTCTAGCCAGCTCCTGCTGTATCACGCCACCTCTGGACTCTCCCCTGCAACCCAGGGGTCAGTGCTGCTCCGACCTTTAGAGTGTGGCCAGCGCCCACCACAGCGCATGTTTATTGGTTGCAGGAATGTGCACTATTTAGTCTTGTCCAAAGTAGCCTCAGCGGTCAGGATGTGTACAAACACACCGCATAATGGCCCGGCCTGTAGATTCCACACGGGGTCAGAGCACTGGGAGGGGCCGCTGATAGCACATTGAGATTTTACAGAGAAATCTATGTTTAAACGGTAAATGAACTACCTGACTGGACGCCTTCTGGACTAGTTATTTGATTTTGTATCAGGGTCTGTGGAGTTTTCCCCCAGCCAGCTGGGAACGTGTGTACGTATGCTGTGGTTTGTATCGTTTATTGTTGTGTTAGTATTTCGTTACCACTGTGAAGTGGTAAAATGACCATTTATTTTATATTATTATAATGTTTCTCTTTCTCTCTCTAAATGATTTGCAGTACCATCAGGCCATCGTAATATGTCTCACAGGCTAAAATTGCAAGGGCTCAGATTGGGGCCCCCTCGTCAGCCCCCCACTCCATTATTAATCTTAGCTTATATTTGGTTCCCAGAACTGACTCATTTATAAAATTTGAAAGTTTAAAACATGACTGAGTGAATGGAAATTGCTTATGAAAAAACTAAAGCCAAGCATGTATGATATGCTGGTGACAAGCTGAAATCTAATACCTGGAATGTATGTACTGATGGCCAGCATCAGTAGAACTGTGCTGATTCACATCCCATGTCACTGTTCTACTGTTGCAAAAGCCTAAAGGAGGACACACGAAAGCAAACTCTACTTGGAAGTCTATTGTGTGGTTTGAAGAGCTGCATTACATGGTGCCGGTGTTGGTTGGGTAATGGCCGACTCACCTGCCCACCCTCTGTGTGGTTTTACGAGAAATGTAGGTCAGTGTCTAAATACAGAGCCACAGTTGCAAAGAGAACGAGAGCCAGAGAGATTACAGTAAAGAAAATCTCATTCAGTGCGAAAATATTGTATGTGTTAGAGAAACAGGAGATTAAATTATGTTATCATATAATATATTCAAAATGCATGCATCTCATGCAATAAAATAAAATGGAGTTGTTATCCAATACAGCATAAATATGTGTGCATGTGTGCTGGTGTCATAAAACGTATCATATGTAAGGGCATGTCCAATCAGGTCATGGATTTCCATTAAATAAATCAAGTAAAAACTTCAGTTTAATTCCTAACAAAATAGTTATTGGGTGTTTCTGTATAAGACCATATGCATAATATATGCCAGAGAATATATCTCAAGGAAGTAGAGGTGCTGAGTTCCTGTAACACTGTACAGGTTGATTTGGAAATCCAGTGTTTTTTTTTCATAACTACACTGTTTGATTACAATGATTCTCATTTCAGTTCTTCTTGATACTAATCAGGCACAGCTGTTCCTGTTCACGCAAAGGTTTTAGTGAGGGCATTGTGAACATATAGTTTAAAATGCCAAAATTAACATTGAGCACGGACTGAAAGATTGCATTTAAAAATGAAATACTGTACAATCTGATACATCTTTTAATAAGTGAATAAAGTAATTGACCTATGGACATACAATAACCTGTGGCTTTACAATTATATTTATATCCTAAAAGTAGATGAAGAGAATGCAGTGACAAAAATGAGACATGAATATTATTATCATGCACATCAACTTGGAGGTATTGTATCCTATTTCTCCACACAGAACAACTTCAACTAATCTAGGATTAGTGGGTTAACTCACGTGAACTGCTTGTCTTAGGTCCTTCATGACATTTTCATTCCAAAACATTATTCTTCTCTGACCATTCTTTGATAGAACAACTTTTGGAAAAGTCATTGTCTTGCTACATGATCCATTTCCTGGAGTTCAGTACATAGAATTAATTTAGAATTCATTATTCCATCAAAGATGACAAGTTATCCTCACCCACTGCAGCAACTCAGACCCAATCATGATACTACCACCACACTGTTTCACAGATGTGATGTGGTTCTCATGCTGGAATTCCGTGTTTGCCTTTATTCAGATATAACATTTCCCAGTTAAAATGTTATTTTGGTTTCAGGCAATCCAACTATTTTCCAATAGCCTTCAAACTTGTTCATGTTCTCTTTAGCAAATTGTAGCTGATCAGCATGTTTTTTTTTTCTTCGTGCAACCGTGTCATGCACACCATTGTTGTTCTGTGTTCTAATGGTGGACTTGTGGAATATTAACATTAGGAAATGTGAGAGAGACCTTTTACCCTAAGTTCCTGTTGGATCTAGTACATGGCTTATTCTTGGAGACATCTTTGTTAGTTGACGTCCTCTGTGGTCTTGAATTTCCTCTATTTGTGCACAACCTGTCTGACTGTGGATTATTGGAATCAGAACTCTTTAGATATGGTTTTGTAACCTTTTCCAGCCTGATGGGCACCAACAACTCCTTGTTCTCCGAAATCTCCTTTGTTTAAGCCATGATACACTTCCACAAGCATGGATTGTGAAGATTACACTTTGATAGAACTGTTTTTAAATTAATCAGTACAATCTCTGTATTTGCAATCATTTCATTGATTCCAAATGATTGATTTCACCTTTGAATGAATTGCTAATCCTAGAGGTTCACATACCTTTGCCAAAATATTGAGACGCCTGACCATTACACCAACAGGGAATTGGAATTGGTCCCCCCTTTGCAACTATAACACCTTCCACTCTTCTTGAACGGCTTCCAACAAGATACTGGAGTGATTCTGTGAAAATCTGTGCCCATTCATTCTGTAGAGCATCTATGAGGTCAGTCACTGATGTCGGATGAAAAGGCCACCTTTGTTTCAGTTCATCCCAATGGTGTGGGATGAGGTTGAGGTCAGGGCTCTATGCAGACTAGTCAAGTTCTTCTGCACAAAACTCATTCAACCATGTCTTTGTGGACCTTGCTTTGTGCTCTGTGACATGGAGAATGTCTTATTATGCTTTATCTTATAGGCCTTTGACAATGGGCATGACCGAAATACCTAAATTCAGTAAATAAGAGGTGTGTCCCAGTACTTTTGTCCATATAGTGTAGGTGAAATTAGATATTTTTCTCAAAACATACCAGACCAAGTTTAATATTTTTGTGTCATTTGCTGAAATGGATTCAATGGATTCAAACATTTTGTCCATCAACATTGTGGTTCATTGTGGATGAATTATAGATCATGTCAGTAACATTTTCTGGGTCTGAATCTCATTTTTAGAGAGAGTGACATAGGTAATGTGTTCCATGTTGGCATGGAAACAGTGCTCTCCAGATAAGAGAGCAAACTTTGCCAAGGCCAAAGAGAGACAAGAGCAAGACACACAGAAAATCAGTCAGACAGAGAGACAGACAGGCAGCTCTGTTCTACATCCCACATGCACCAGGTCTTTCATCCTTTATTGCCCTGACACATACACACACTGTCCGTCTCTCACACACTCATTAGGCAGCCATATGAAAGTCAGAGTTTGTTTTTCCTCTTTAATGCAGAATGAAATATTCTGTAAACTCTCAATTGTGGAAACAAATCCCTCCATGAATACGACCGCTGTTTGACAGGACTTCAGTTTGAATGAGGGAAGCCAAAACTCTTCGCCAGTCATGAAATACCCAATATATTTTTTCCAGAAATGAAAACCAGGGCAGTTTTTTATAAACAATTTATCCAACACTTTGCTCATAAACACCCGGAAAGGGAGAGAGAAGAGGAAATGCTAGGCTTAAAATGGAAGACGACTGAAACATGGCAGCCAGGCCGATTTAGGAAGAAGCAAATTAAACATCTAGCTATGGAAACATTTGCTGGTAAGCCAAAGCAGATCATTATGTGGAAAGAAATCTTCACCTTTCATTTCCGCTGGTCCCGCCAGAGTCCCTGTGGGACAGGTGTGCAGGCAGGGGCTCGGGGCTTGCTGGGCCTAAGTGCATTAAATGACCTATATTCTGGGTTTTTCCTATATTTGTTCTCTCCTTAAAGATGCTTTAAAAAGTTGGTATTTTTATGGATGAAAAACAGTCATAATTCGTTTTTATATGGCCATTTATCCCTTTGAATTAAGGCTGTTTTTGTTACTTGTCTTCGTAAACAACCTCTGTTCAGATTTGCTGTTCTATACTGTGTCTTGTTAAATGGTAGTCCAGTAGTACTGGCCAAATGTTTCTTATAACTTTACCATGATTAAATGTCTTCATGGTTGTGGTGTCACAAAATAAGCTGTTTTGCTGATTGGTGAACTGTTGGTATTGTTACTGAGGGTGATACCTGTAGCTTAACTCTGACATAACTATGTGTTCCTCAACACCCCCTTGACCAGAAGGCTGTTATCCAATAGGTTTTGGCATTTTCCCTGCTCAGAAACACCTGATTCACCTCACCAGTTAATTGTCAGGTTTAGTGAATGTGTTTGAGGAGGGGAACCATCAAACTCTGCTGGACACCGGCCCTCCAGGACAGGAGTTTGAGACCCCTGCCCTAGACAGTCGATGTTTTTGCTCCAACCAAACTTCCAATACATATAGATGAAGCCAAATTACCCTCAGAATCAGTTTGAAGGTCACCAATCTTTCAGTCTAGTGTCTCTGTGGTAAAACTATCTCAGCACAAAAAAGTCCTTGCTGTCCCAATCAGGAGGAGCAAATACATCCAGCACTGTGCTGAAACACTGCCAGTCTGTCCTTATAAACAACACAAGCGACTGCCTAGGTTCCCTTAACAACTCATGGGTTATTAATGATGTATTATGTTGTGGGACATTTATGACAAACGTACAATCATATGAAACATGAGAGTCTGTGAAACTAGCATGACTTTGCGTTTCAGACATAGGTTGATGTATTTCCATCTGTGATCCTACAAGACTGAAGCCTGAATTAGAAATTGTGTCATGCTGTTATGTTCAGAAAAGGTTAATCATTTAACATCAAGTAGACAAGATGTATTTTCAAAAAAAGCACCATCAAGGTCAGATGCTCGGTGTATTTACTTGCTCGGTGTGTGTGTGTGCGTGTGTGTGTGTGTGTGTGTGTGTGTGTGTGTGACCCACTTTTCCACCTGGGATGAGTGTGTGGGCACTGGGATATGTGTACAATCTATCGAGGACACTCATAGATAAGAGACTAAGCGGCAGGTGACCTTTACAGAAAGTGGCTTGAAACAACTGTGAATGAGGTGTATTTCCCATCCCTTCTAAGGTCATATGTATGCTTGACGTCATCGTGCACCGATTTATAGTCAGCAAAATTGTGAAAATATGTGTGGGCCTGCATTGTGTGTGTGCGTTTGTGTGTACATTAAGAGTGTATGTTGGCTTAGTGTACAGTGGGCCCACAGAAAAGGGATCTGTTTACTCAGACGCTGGGAGTAAGTAAGGTATGGGCACTGTACAAGCATACACACTCACAGCCACTAAAGGCAGGTCATTCGCCTTCATGAATGACCTGCCTCAGTCCCGGCATATAAAGACTATCTATGCGGCGGCTAGCGCCCTGGCTGGTCACGTGACCTGTGAAGGACTCATTGATGACTATGTAAGCCGCTGGCTGGAGCACTGCAAGGGGAAAAATTCAACAGCATGCTGAGGAGAGAGTCACTATTTCACACTAGGTTACCTGGACACACAGCCATATGGCCTACTCATATAAATCAAAGCTGGGTCTGCGAATGTTGTTGCACTACGGATAGCCTCAACCGACCCTGTTGTCATCTTGCAGAGAGGAGGGAGCACAGAAAAGGGACTTAAAGGCATGTATATA
>JBBPDE010241946.1:0-11948 GCA_037974605.1 Nannopetersius ansorgii | reverse complement strand
CTGTCCTGTTTAGTGGCTGCTCCATACCAGACTGTGATGGAGGAGCACAGGACAGACTCAATCACTGCAGTGTAGAATTGGATCAGCAGCTCCTGTGGAAGACTGTATTTCCTCAGTTGCCTCAGGAAGTACCTCCTCTTCTGGGTTATACTTTTGAGCATATAGAGTTTTCCAAATGCAAGAACAAAATCCATTAAAATGTACTAAAATAATTGAAATTGAACAAATGTAATAAGTTACCACCTATTTCGTGTAAGATAGTTCAGCACAAAATTAAGATGTAGTCGATCCAGCAGAAAAATCTTTTGTGTCCAAATGTTCCTTTTTTTAGTTTAGAACTACGGTCATCCAAATATTTTCCAGAATAATACATCACTTCAAAACTTGGATGTATTTGTGTAGTTACCGCAGTTCCTGGATCCACTCACAACTACAGTAAACAGTCGGTCAGTTGATTGTGGAAAGTGTAGTTGGTTGGTTTTGTTCCATGTAAAGATCTTCACATTAAGTCACTCTTAACTGAACTTTGTTTATTTCTCAGTAACTAAATTATGCTGAAATGCACAAACCGCATCCAGATCTTTGTAAAGTGGTGGAGACTTATGGACATGGTTTACTGGGTCCTAAACCGTGTCCACAAATCTGCACCATCTTAATGAAGATGTGGATGCAGTTTGAGCAGACAGTTAGAAGTTTTGGTGTTGTATCTATGGAAATGACTTGAATTATATATGTGACTGCTGAGTTCACACACTGTGTTTGTCAGCAGCCCCGCAGCTGTGGTTCTAGAGAAGCCACATTTAGAACAGAATAGCCTTTATCTGTCATTGTGCAGCAGGTCTGTACAACGCAATTTGGCTGATCTGTACATGTACACATTTCAGTCTGTGTACAGATGGCCAGCGCTTTGTACTGCATCTTGCTGGATGGAAAACCAGAGGCCTGGGGCAGTGCTAAATGCTGAGCCAGTAGAAGAATAGCCTACCTTTGAGTGTAATATTAAATTGCCCGACCAGCTTTGTCAGTAAAATGAAGCCTGAATGAGGCATCCTGAGGTATTTTTCTCAGACCTGCAAGCATCGATCGTGTGATAACATCATGTATTGTGCCGTGTGCTACTTTGCCTTCCACTTCTGCCCTTAATGCACTGACTTTCAACAGTTAAATTGCTTCCAAGTTCAATTCAAGAGAAGCAATTGAGGAAAAGGTAACAACCACTGTACTGGTGAAATGAACTGCCTCTACATGTGCAATTTATACAGTATTAATAGGGCAGGCAGTGGGAGAAAATGAGGAATGTGGTTTTGCTGAATGTTGGGATGTGGAAGCTCTCCACTATCCTCAGCCTCTGAGATATTGATCCGCTCCTTTGTGTGGCAGTGTGGCTTTTCAGGATGACATTTGTCTGCATTCCTTGCCACAACGGAGCCCAGTTCACACACAGAGCTGGAAGCCTTGCCCAGACACATGACAACATGTCAACAGGGACAACATGAGATCTGTTTCCCCCTCACAGAGTATCTGATTAGTTGGCAAAACAGGCATCCTTGAAACCCTCAACAGGGTTTTCCAAATGTGGTGGAAAATCCTGTTCTGGGCTTGATGGCCACAGCCTCGCTGGCAGGAGTTGATAAAAACAGGCTCATCGCTTTGGGAACTGCTGAAACTTGTAGGGCTGGAAGTTCAGTCAGGCATGAACACACAAAAGTCCTTCATCTCAGTAAGCTTCCAGCGCTCAGAGTGATCAGGGTGACGATGTTTGGAGAACAGCTGCTTTGCTACAAGGAGGTCAGAAAATAACCAGAGCCTGTTAGCATAGGTGCCCATCGACAAATTGCTTCCCTTTGGCACCTCATATCTCTATACAGCAAAGCAGCGCACGCGATTCAGTTTGATGTTGCAGTTTCAGAGTAGACAGATCCAGACTCTAAGCTCCAAGGCTGCCATCTATGGAAAAAGAAGAGAACTGCAGCCAGACCTCACTGAACCTTAATGTCCTTTAACAGGACAGTAATGGGCAATCCCACCAATTTATATTCTCATTTTTTTCATAATTCAGTCCTTGAGAGATAAACAAAGTTCATAGTGGCTCAATGTGAACTTCTCTACAAAGACATATCAACCAATTGCACTCTCTGCAATCAACTCACCAATCCTGATTTCTTTACAGCGATGAAGAATTCATCCAGGAGTTACAATGACTACAACATGAATAAATCAATTTTATTCATAATCCAAACCCCTAAATGTGTTTCTTGTTGCAGATAAATAGTGGTAAATCTAAAACATCTGGGGACTATTTTGTCGAATGACCCCCTACACATACCCTTCCACGAATCAATGAAAAATGTCATAAAATAATGTCTGACTACTGAGAGACATATTCGTAGCCGGTTGATGTAGTAAGTTTATATGAGAAAGCATTAAAAAGCATTAAATAGTTATATATATCTATTAAATATTTCCTTGTATTGTAAGTCGCTTTGGATAAAAGCGTCTGCCAAATTAATGTAATGTGATGTAAATTTCTGGTTCCTGTGCTTGACATTACTGAAGATACTGGGCCAAATAACACAACAGCACAACATCACACATCCCACACAGTTTACAGCTACATTAAACGTTCCACTGTACACTTTTCCAGTTCTGAATCTGTTTAAGTTGTACACGTTCTCTGTCTCCACAGTGCTGTGCGGTAACCCTCCTATTGTGGACAACGCTTTCCTGATTGGCCGTAAACGTTCCCGCTATGACATCCACTCAGTGGTGCGCTATCAGTGTGCGGACGGATTCCTCCAGCGCCACATCCCCACCGCCAAGTGCCGCGCCAACGGCAAATGGGACCGTCCCAAAATCATCTGCTCAAAGTGTGAGTGAACACACGCTATAATTCTTTTGAAGACGAGTGTGTGAGTGAACAGATAAACACTTTTAAAGAAATAATTCAGCAAAACATGTGAAGAGGTGTAAATAGTCTATAGACAGTAATGCCGTATCTGTTATATGTTAATAATGGACAAAAGTACATCACATGGATACGAACAATTGTATTTTGCCCTATTCATTACAAAAGTCTGTATGTAGAAGCATACTGCAATGCCCCAGGCATCAGTGAAAATGTTCTTAACTATTTTATGTAGCAGTTTTCTGTGGCTTTGCTTTAAAATGGATTAAATACTTCAGATGGTTTGAGTCACGCAGTTCACATGATGCCAGATTTGCATTTATAATCTTCTTTTACTTGTTTTTGGTGCGCTGGCTCCAGTCCAAGATTTTACTTTATTTTATTGACTATGTTTGGGGGCGAGGCAGGCAGAGGCTGAAAATGCACATTTGACTTTTTCTCATATTCTTTTTTGAAGAATACAAACATTTAAAAGCCTATTTGCATGACAGCACGGTTGCGTTTACATGGCTATTGGCTCATTTGTTTTTCCTTTGCAACTCTCTCCACAGCTAGGAGAGCCCATCGCTACCGGCGCCACCATCACAAGTCTCATCACGAGCGCAGAAAGCACAAGAGGCACGGCTCAGGGGGTCATCGGGGTGGACAGGAGGGTCATGGCCATTTCTAACCAAAAAAAAAAAAAAAACCCCTTGCCTCTATCTCCAAATGAAGTTCTCCTTGCTCCTCCTTCATTTGAAGCGTCTCGTTCCCTTTGCCTTGCATCGGCCTCTCTCCACATCCACCCTGTGGTCAGAAGGGCCCTGCTAGACCCCACACGGACTCTAACGATTTCCATCCTTTTGTCGAATCCACTCTGTTCATCTGTTCATTTCTTGGCCTGCTACGTATCATTTTAGTGTATCTGCCATGAGCCTAGTCGAAGGGAGATTGTTCCCACCTTCAGAGTGTTAAACTTTCTTAGCTCATGTACAGTACTTTTACATAAGCAGCAACAGAGTTTGGTATTAACATGTAAATAGCAGCACTATTTCATTTCAGGAGTCAAAAAAAATCCGAACCAGTCTTTAACTCTCGAAACGGAATGACTCTCATTTTGCTCTCATGTTCTTTCGGATTCAGAGGCTGTTTCTTGACCTTTGACTTTGGTTAGCTCTTTGTATGACGTTACCTTAACTGAATGGTCTAAGTGTTTTCTCTGAGAGTAGTGGCTCTTCTGATTTCAGAAGATTGCTTAGCGTTATGTTTTGACTTGGTGTTTAACATGATTTCCAACAGAAGTGATATTGAGGGATGTGGTGGCAACTCGGTCTCCATTCCTCTTCAGGCATCAAATGAGTAAACCCAGGAAGAGTTTGGCCAAAAACAGTTTATTTTCATGATTGCCCATTTCCCCCAAATCTGTTTTGAATATATCCTGCAGTTTACAGTCAACTGCCCTACAGTCAAGATGCAAATAATACAGCTGCTCAGACTCCAATTTTCCCCTTGCCTGCCTTGACCCAAACACAGTCAGTCAAATACGTTCATGAGCGAGTGGCAGCTCCCCTGTGAGAGACTAGTAAACAGCCAAGGCTGCTGTTCATATTACCAAAAGTTAAGGTGGCGCAAATATTTATTTATTTATTTTGTTTATTTATTTTAATGTGATAGATCAGATGTATTTAGGTTAGTGCGGACACCCCAATCTGCTCCTCTCAAAACAGATCTGAGTCACTTTTATATGTCAGTGTGACTGATCGCAGTTCATGTGTTTTGTATCAGCCTGCCAGTTCGTTCTTGCCTGTGAACGTGACTTTTTTTCTGATGATGAACAGCTGAGAGACCCATGCACACAAAAAAAAATACATGAGTCACGTACATACAAATGTGAACCATCGAAGCAGAAAGATGGGATGTGAGCAACAAATCAGAATCAAGCCTTTAAGACGTGCTGTCCTTTACTGAGTTTAACCTTTGCTTCGCCAAGTGAGGAACACGGCAAGGTCTCCACCCATGCCACCCACCTACAGTGTCTATCAAAGACCTACAGTCTGTACGTCCAGTGTGATGTACAAACCAGATGTTTAGCATGAGGTAACACTGGAGCTTTTGCAAAAATTTGGCTTTTTTGATGGTTTTGCTTCACACTAAATGGGAGCTACTGGCATTAGTTTGTTGGGTCTAATGCAGACGCTTTGTTTATTGACCACATTCACATTAACAGTCTGATGTTCCTGTAAACACCCAAAAATCTCTAATGTTGGCGACTACTAGGAGGTCATAATGGGGACTGCAGCTTCTCAGCTTGTGAGCAATGTTTTATTTTTAGCGTTTGTTACTGTAGTTCTATGGTTTGGTAGAATGGATTTTTTTAATTGTAAAATCTTTTACTTGCAACCGTTTCTGTCAAACTCTGCTGTGAGGAGGTGTGATGATTCATCTCCCACTCGCGCATGGAGAAACTGTTTTGTCAAGGCTTGAAACAGATTGAGAGAAAGAGAGAGGAGACAGAGAGAGAGAGAAAGAGGGAGAGAAAAGGGAGAGAAAGAGAAAGAGGGAGAGAAAAAGGGAGCAGAGAAAGAAAGGGCGCTATCTGCTCTTAATTGCACTCAGCCCCATATAAACCACATCAAGCAGGCCTGATGACATGCTGCTATGCTGCTTGCCTCAGCCGTTGGGTTGCAGCCTGTGCCCACAATTAGCTTCTCAAAACGGCGCCGATAGTTCAGTAGGGAATAAAAGGAGGCACACTGCACTCCAGAAAGAGAGGGAAGCTCATCCAGCTGGTGTTATGCCATAGACGAGGCAAATGCCAAAAGGGCTCCTGGGTAAAATGCTCAGAGATGCAGAGGTGCTTCAGATCCACCGTGAGCTACAGTTAAGGTCATGAGGGTAAAATTGCGCGTAGAAGCTTATAAGAAAACAGTCACTAGAGACTCAACATTTGCTGCTCGTCGTTTTTTTATGGAAGCAGTGCACTCACCGCGGTTTGCGCAAGGTTTTTTTTTTGTGCACCAGGTGCGTGTCCTGCTTTCCAAAGGAGGCTGTAACAGCTGACTGGAACAGGGACTGCATCACCTCTCCGCCACTAAAGAAAAGGGCCAAGTCTTTTTGTACTGCTTTTCTCCAAGGCCAACACTTCTTGCTCTGCCTGTTCCTCTCTCTATCTCTCTCTCTCTCTCTCTCTCACTCTGTCTCTCGTTCTCTCTATCCCTTTCACCCGTTCCCTAGGGATTACACCCCCATCTGTTTTCTCCCAGTCCTTCTCGCTGTCTTTCTCCTGCTCATCAATGATGGGGACGTGTACAAGGTGACGGAAAAAGCCAATAGTCTCCATATCTGGACAATTTATCTCCTTTTATTCTAAGCATGCTTAATTAAGGGTCAAGGTTCTCCCTTCATCCTCTCAACCCTCTTGTCCCTTTTTGAAACGATAACGTTACAGACAAAGAGGTAAAAGCCACATATCACTCTGGCTTCAGCCCGCCACTTGTTTAAATCCACAAGTTTCTTGTGGGATGGGAAACGGGGCAAGTTTGAACATGACTTACATTAGAATCGCTTTCAATGCTGACAGCAGTCAAAACACTTGGCATGACGGATTAAAATATGCCAGGTGGAATATGAGATGGTAATAGTAATTGGAGTCTGATGCGACCACTACACTCATAAAGATTAAATAAATGCATAATTTGGAGCAATGGCACAGGAGAAGCACAATTAGTTTCCCAAAGCAGTGGCTCTCAAAAGGACTCGCAGATTTTCCACCATCCCTCCACTCTTAAAAATAAAGGTGCCAGAATTCAGGTTTGATGCGTTGTATCATAGAATAGACATATTTAGTTCCATAAAGATCCTTCAGTGGAGAATTATTCTGTAAGTCAGATATCAAATGTTTCAAGAAATGTTTTTAAAATTAAAAAAAAAAAAAAACTCAGATAATCTCAAAGGTCTTGGAAACCATAACATTATGTAAAGGGGTCTTTATACATAACCGTTCTTCATACTCAATCATATTAACAAACATAGTTATTTAGGGAAATTATACTTTTATGTCACTTCTCAAAAATCCTTTGTGGTACCTTTATTTTGAAGTATATGTGTTGCATGCTGGTCTGAAGTGAGATCATCTGAGTGTCTTTGTGAGAACCACTGCACTAAAATCCTTTCAACTGAGTGGTTTCCGCTAAGGTTTCATGAAGAAACATCAACTGAAAGGTATTTTAGAGAACCAAACCCGATTATTCTATGGTGTTGGCCCAAAGAGTGAAGTCCCTGACACAACTATACACCCAAAACATGATATTTGCCATGTGTCTTTCTAATCTGCTTCTTCTTACACACTGCCTCACACCAGTAGCTTTGTATTCCTGAAGCAAATAGAAAGGCTAAGTCAGATGGCTAACAATGCGGTGGCCTAATAGCGACTCTTAATTATGTAAATGAGCCTCTTAACTGAGGGTGTTCACAGCTGTGCGTTGGCGTGGGTTTTTGAGAGTTTCTAAGAGGCAGCTGGGGTATTCCTGGGGCAACTCTTCTGACTAATTGCAGAGCACATAGTGCAGTCAAAATCCCACAGGTTCCTCCACAGCCAGCTAGGTTTCTGGAACATAGCCCCATTAAAGAAGTATCTGTCTCCCATGTTCTCAGCCAAACTGAATTTCCAGTGCAACAGTGGAAAATCACAAGTCTGTGTTTAAACAGCTTTAGCTGCGTATGTGTGTGTGTGTGTGTGTGTGTGTGTGTGTGTGTGTGTGTGGTGGGGGGTACATTGCATTTGAAAGCACACGTCGTGAGGCGTTAACCTTACCCTTTTCGTATTTACATTGCTGTATGAGTTTAAAAAGGAGGGCAGGAGTGAGGTAGGAGACAGATCGGTGCACGGGGAATAGCAGTGACCTCTATTTAATCTAGACTCCACGCTAGCATTGAGCATCCATCATCTACTGCCGTCTTCGCCACTTGGTATGAGCAGTGTGTGGAGCGTATCTCCTCCGCACCGTGTTATCTTTGTCCAGGGGAAATGTTTTTGATTGGATGGCTTCAGAAAAGGAGGATTAGCATAACGAGGAAGTGAGTCTGGCCCCCCGTGGCAGAGGCTGTTGCAGACACACCTGCTTAGCATACTTAGCACGAATTACTGCAATTCCATTTTCTTATTAAATATATATATATAGGTCTTTATTGCTTCTGCAACGTGCCCTTTACTTAAAGGAAGACCTTACATGGTTCCATATTCGGCAGAGGCCCCTGGGAGCGAAATCAAGTCTGGCTCTTTGACACATTCTAAATGGCTCCTGCATGCAGGCGGTGTGGTGTTAGCTCTCTCAGAATGTGGGCAGCAGTGGCAGACAGGTGGGCCCAGGGAGGGGTCATCTAAGATTTTTGTCTGCGTTTGATGGATTCCCAATGGATTTGTGTTGGTTGCCGATAATGTTAGTTTAAAAAAGGTGCTCATGCTCTGTTCAAACTGAATGGTTTTCTACCCAAAACAAATGACATAATGGGGACCTTTCGGGCCTAATGCAAAGAAATAGGATGAATAACTGAACAAAAAAGAGAATTTGCAAACTGTTTCATTTGTCTCAACTCAGTAAAATTGCATTAGAAGCTACATTATATGGATAAAAGTATCAGGATGCTTGACCATTACACCAACAGGGACTTTAATTATATTGCATTCATACACAATACGTTGAAGTGTCTGTGGTAATTCATTCCCATTCATTCTGTAGAGGTCAGCCACTGATGTTGGACTAGAACGCCTGGCTTGCAGTCTCCGTTCCAGTTCATCCCAAAGGTGTTGGATGGGGTTGGGTCTTTGTGGAGCTTGCTTTGTGCTCCGGGACACAGTCATGCTGGAACAGAAAAGGTTCTTCCCCAAACTGTGTCCACAAAGTTGGAAGCATGGCATTGTCTTGGTTTACTGAAGCATTAAGATTAACTTTCACTGGAAGTAAGGGGCCACCTGAATTCAGTTTGGGCAAATAGTTCCAATCTAGTTCATGCTTTAGAAACACGTGGGTTCTGTCCACTTACCAGCAGCAACTCTTGAGGAAATGGCAGTAACAATTTTTAAAAATGTTTCAGTGGCACCCCCTAGCTCTGTGATGTACATACTCTGTGGGTTTTTTCCTTTCTCCTTTCATTTCCGTTCATTTCATTTTATTTTTCTATTGAACTCTGGATGTGTTTGTTGCTTAGAGTCATGGAGCTCAGTCACACAGTCTCGCTCTCCATCTAGACTCCATCTAGTGCAGTCATGGAATATGCTGATGCATCAAAGAGAGAGATTCAAAATTAAGCCTGGATGGCTGTTAGCTTGAACTTATGTGTCTAGACAGAGATGTAGAATCCTTAAACATGGTTTCTTTGAGCCGTGGAACCTTTTTAAAACCAGTTTTAGAAATAGGATGTTAGTGTGAAGAACCTTTGCGAGGTCTTCACATAATGTAGGTTCTTTCAAGAACATTTGCATTACTTGGGAGTCCTTCGTGCACATTTCATTTACAGAGAACCATCCATTTAAAGGTTCTCTCTGGAACCAAAAATGGTTCTTTTAGAGCAAAGAACCCCAGGCAGCTTTATGTTTAAGTTCCTCTAGAGGTTCTTGAAGGTTCTTCACACTCACTCAGCTCATTTACACAACTGATTCTGTTGAGGGAACCAAAAGCAGCCTTGCTCAAATGAACCCTTTACAGCACCTGTATTGTCAAGAGTAGGCAGAGCATCTTGATAGGAGCCGCCATGTCTCAGTTGTCTCCTCTCTCTCTCTCTCTCTCTCTCTCTCTCTCTCTCTCTCTCTCTCTCTCTCTCTGTTTTTCCCTTTATTAGTCCAGTTTCTACACATCAGCTACTGCAGTGTGGAGTCAGGCTGTGTGAATGTGGTCCACATGTACTGATCAATATTTATAGGTGTTCTTATGAATTCTAGTCCTGTCATTGTATTATATTCTTTGCCTAACAAACGATCGATTAAAAACATTGGATCGGACCTGTAACGGCGTGTTTTTTATGTGTTTGTGTGATTGTTCCCATTGTCGAGCTCTTTCAAAGCATTCTTTGAAATCTGGATCTCACGGCAGTCCTCCAGGCTCACACTTTAATGATGCCTTTTGGTACAACACAGTTAGGAACCCTCTTCTACACACACACACACACACACACACACACACACACACACACACAAATACACTATTCTTCTCATATCTCTCCCCTTTGAAAAGTTTCAGATGTGTAGGAGGCTGAAAAGTCATCAGTCACAATCTGAATCCTTTCATGGAGTCAAAGTGATGAACTCTGTGTCTCTTATTAAGCACCAAATAGGCTTTTTTAGACATTTTATTTTGGTTCCCCTTTTAACCTAAAAATCCAGAGCAGCCTCTTAAATGCTAACCTTATTTTTAGAAAGGGTCGTTCATATTTTAAGAAAGGATATTGTTTTACTTTTAGACTTTAGATGTACTGTGTTATTTTTAGAAGGTGGATTTGATGTTATTTTTAGACCATTCGTGTAGAAATGTATAAACTCCCAACCACATTTTGTTCATTCCTAGATTACTTTTATTAATGAATTCATTTATAGTATTAAGGTCCGTTACTGACCTCAACATATTATTTATATAGTGCACACAGTAGAGAGTGTTTTCTGGTGCGTTTTGATTTTATATTCATATCGTTCTTGTCTCTGTGTCATAACATAAGCAATTTCCTTCAGGATCAGTAGATTTTGTGATTCTGAAAGGCTAAGCTAAAGACTGATCTTAAGAAATCACCCAGTAGTCCTCTATAAACACTCACTGATGAACCTGCAGAACTGGGCGAATATCTAATGGGAGGTTCTTGGCTTCTACACCATCAAAAATCTTCCATTCAGATGAAAGTCAAAGGAGATCCACTCTGGGGTCAGAAGTGATTTGTTAAGCATGCAGCGTGTTTGTTTTTCATTAAAAATTCCCTTTTTTCTGTAATCGGCTTTAGCTATCAGCTGTCCCGAGCTGTTTTATCACCCACTCCATGAAATGCGCTTCAGCGGTGAATAATTCATCCGATACATACCTCTGAATAACAGCTCTTCATCTGTTGGGCTCCGGGTCCCCGGCGTCTGCTATTGATAGTTCTCATTAACTTCAGTTCATGCATTTTAGAAGCATCTCTCTTTCTACTGGAGGCAAAGGGCAAAGGGCAGTTTCACACTGCAGGCCTGTGCGATGAAGCTGGCATGAACCACGGCAAATTGTGATCTAAATATAAGAAAAATGAGGAGAACTGACCCAGGATCAGCAGCGCTGACTTCACCATGGAATGCTTTTCCTCTGAAAGTCTGCCTGGCAGGTTAAAGCCGCACAGTGAACTTCAGCATCACTACTGCCTCGAACAAATCCGCCGCGAGTCGGGGCTGCCGGGGAGCTGATTGATGTGCGCACGGCTCCCTGTGTTCCAAGGACGCTGTGTCCTCATTAAACATCAAGCTGTGAAGTTAGGTTAATGTTGCTCGGAAGGAGATTTAGAAGTTTCCCCGCTGTATAACTGAATCAACAAACAATGGAGAGCAGAACACTCTGCACTGAGACCTGTGGAGGAAATGGAAGAGCTCTACCTCAGCATTCACACTCTAACCTCTACTCACACCGTACAGCTGACCACAGTAAAAACAGGCCACACGACTTCTTACTGCTATATAGAACCACTTTAAAAGGTCATAAAGTTCTTTAGTTCTCTGGGTAGAACTGGTTTGGTTCTGTGTAAGAAGCAGTTTTTAAGTTTGCTTCACTGTTTTTTTTGTTAAATATCACATTTATTCTTATTTATGAGTGTAGACTACAGTATTTCACACATAGACATAGACATATGACATCGTCAGATTGTCTCTTTGTATATGACTACACAGACACACACACACACACACACACACACACACACACACACACACACACACACACACACACACACATAGATATATAGATATATATTAGATTTTGTGATTTTATATGCCATAATGCCCCGCCCGGTGCCCAGCTGTGGTACAGACAGCACCTGTATGCTGTTTCCCCGTTAGTCA
>JBBPDE010241890.1:0-11950 GCA_037974605.1 Nannopetersius ansorgii | reverse complement strand
GTGTGTGTGTGTGTGTGTGTGTGTGTGTGTGTGTGTGTGTGTGTGTGTGTGTGTGTGTGTGCGTGCGTGTGTGTGTGCGTGTGTGTGTGTGTGTACATAAGAATAATAATTGATTCATTATTAAAAATAATTATAATATAATATAATTAACACAAAAAACAGGCACAGGATGATTAACTCATATGTAATATTCACTGTGGAAAGTGAGATCTAATAAAACTAAACTCCATACATCAAAATGAAGAGATGACAGATGAGCAATTCTAACTATCATTAGAAATGTGGAAATTTAAATGAGCTCATAACCTGATTGCAGAGTAACCCGGGGGTCCTGTTTGTTATTAAATGATTGTACTGTCAAAAGAACCTGAAGGGCTTCATCATCACAGTTTAAAGAAAAGAAACTAGTGGCCTCTGTTGAATAATTGTATACACTTTGATACATATATGAGGTTAATGGTTAGGGTGTATTTATGGGTTATTGAAGGTGCTTGAATTTTTAATGCAAATGCTATCTTTAGATTTTCAGAATGTTTAGAAAAACCAATCTGTGTTTATTTCTTTGCCAAACAAAGCCACGAGGTGGCAGCAAACCTCAGAGTGCTGTCTGGTCATTATAAAGTCCTCAGTCCCCACATGACAATGAAATAGGTTGTTAAGTGTTATTAGTGTATTCCAAAATACATTATACTCTCGTTTATTTTCAGCATGATACCTTTTTGTATGAGCTGGAAAATACAGGTGATTTATATGTTTGTAAATCCATGCAGAGAGCCAAAAATGATAGCTATAAATGAATAAAAATGACTATAAATCTGACATATGTGTTTGTATTAAAAAGAGTTTGTTTTCAAATAAATCCTTTTTGAAAAAAATACACTTAGTTGAAAATGCTCCTAAAATTCCTTTAGAAAAAATAGTTTAGTAGAGGATCTGTATCTGCCTTTCTTCTCCATTGCAGTGATGGATATATGGCTTGTATCTGCACCACACACATGTGAAATACAGTCATGACACCGAACAAGTATTTAGACACTTTTATATAATGATGTACTAGTATTTATTTCCAATTTAGACGCCTCTAATCAGTTAACATGATTATGACAAAACTGCAACACACACACACAGTTACACACAGACACACACAGACACCCAGAATCTAATGAACTCTGTCTCTGTCAGACATTATGGCGAGTGTGATTATCCGACTATTATCATTCCGCACACGCACACAAGGAACTTCCTGAAGGTGACCTTTCCATGATTGTAACCATAGAAACGGAGCTCTGCTCGGTAGAGTACAGTGCGTCCGCAATGAGACTGAGGGGGTACAGGGAGGGGGGGCTGGGCAACTGAGGCAAACAGGAAGACTCCTCTGACGTGTTAATACACCTACAATCACACCTGATTCGTCTCCAGATAAGCAAGGTTAAGCACTGTATGCAATCAACCCTGATGGCACTGCAATCAGAGACACATGCAGTGATGTTTGATGTAGAAAGCCTTCATTAAGAGGACAAGCAATTTTTGTTAGCCTTCTCAACAACACATACTGCAGTTAAAGGGCTGAATTTTTCCTGAATTAGTCCCACCTGCAGTCTGCTAAAATTGTTCAGAATACATTTCCATTCATGACCAGCTGGTTTTGTCCCTGTGACTTTCAAAACTCATATTTGTTAAAAAAAAAAAAAAAACTCTGTTCTGGTTGACTGCCCTGTATTGTGTCATATATGCCATCCCTCTGCGGTAGATTACACTAATCTTGTATCCACTTGTATACATATTTTCTGTTAAAATACATGAAATACATGAAACGGAAAACGTGTATACAAGTGCATACAAGATTAGCGTAATCTACCACAGGGGTATATAATATATGTGCTGATGAATAAGACTCCTCTCGGGATACCTGTAACTGGGCTACAGTTTAATACCCATGAGAAGCTCATCAACAGAAATCCAAACAGCATTGCCTCGGTTATTTCCTGTGTATGTGTTTGATTAAGGAGTACCTTAACTGGAGCAACAGGCCATTAAGTGGTTGCTTAGACGTGAGGTCCCCAGTGGGAATCCCTTCAGACGCATTGTCTTTACTAGTGTGTGTATATGTGTGCGTTTAAATTCATGGAAAACAAGAATTCTTGATGTTGTTGGGGAGATAAATTTTTTTCTCCAAAAACACCTTTCACCTACAGAGAATACAGAACGCCATAAAAG
The DNA here is from genome assembly GCA_037974605.1 of Nannopetersius ansorgii. NCBI lineage: Eukaryota > Metazoa > Chordata > Actinopteri > Characiformes > Alestidae > Nannopetersius > Nannopetersius ansorgii. The sequence continues at coordinate 9,733 of JBBPDE010241890.1, read as the reverse complement.
GGACCATAAAAGACCACATAAATACTGGAATACACATATGTGTAGTACTGTTAAGCAGTGTATTAGGACAGAACTGTTGCCATGCTCCATGACTGCTGTGCTGATCAATGAGGTGAATGGAAAGGTGGACCCTCAGTGACAGTAATAGTCATGTTACAGCTTGTATACGAGAGTGTCAACAGAAAAATCTTTCAAAGCATTTGAAGTGCCCTTTTATCAGAGGGTGTATTTTAGTGGTGTTTACAGGGTCAACATGGTCAAACAAGGATAAAAGCTATCTATTTGTTTGTCTGTGTACTCCTTGAAGGAATCAATCTTGGGATTAAAGCTCCTCGGCATGTCACTTTAATCACCCATAGATCACTGTAGTGACAGACTAGTGCCAAACATGGATCTACATGCACAAGTCTACAACCTCACCAGCAGCATCAGTAGTAGGGATAAATCATTTTGGTGGTCTTTTTGTGCTCATTGGCTGTTTATACAATGCAATGGAACTACTTTTAGTGGCAAATTATTTATGCCTGGTTGTTTTATATATTATCAGGGATTGACAGGTGCCAAATATTATGTGCAATATCTTATGGTATCCTCTATATGGCACTAGTGCAATATTACTACTTATATTCATATTATGGTTATTATCAGTTCTTTCCACTGATTTTTATTTTTATTCAGATTGTACTTTATTTAATTTGGAATTTTATTATATTCTATTCAGACTTATATTAGACTTATTTTATTCATTAAATCTTGTGTTTTTTCTTACTTTTTATTTGACATTATTCTGGTGTCTTATGTCTCTCTGTGTCTGTGTGGTGTGGCAGTCACCACATAAACCATTTCCTCCAGGATAAATAAAGTTTTTAGTTTCTGATTCTGATTCTGATAAGTGGTACGCAAATCCGAATAGATACAAGTGCACACCAGTTTTCAGTCTTCACAGCGCAATTTGTACCTAGATTTGTGACTTCATACTGCATGCATAACCCTCCCTCCCACCACCACCCACCCTACACACACACACACACACACACATCACCACCCCCTGGAACCACGCGGAGATACACCCTTCACAACCCTGTGTGTTTTCGTGTGTATCAGTTCATTCCTGTAGGTACTAATTTCAGTACTACAGCAAAAAAAAATGTCAACCCCTGATTATTATAATATTAATACTGAAGAAGTACTGTAGCCAGTGGTAGAACTCACCTGCCACGCAGAAGACCTGGGTTAGATTTCCAGGGTGAAACACAGCCTTTTCTTTGGGGCAGCAGGTGGTCTGTGATTATGGAGTTGCCCCTGAGATTGGAAGGTCATAGGTTCAAATCCCGGGACAGCTAGTGGTACCACTGAGATACTCTTGAGCAAGATACCATCCCCACACACTGCTACCTGGGCACTACATTCCCGACTGCCTTCTGCTTCAAGAATTTCACACTGTTCACACGTTACTTCAGGCCACAGTAGTGTTTGGGGTAAAAATCACTGGTGGAATAAATGGCTGACCTGGCAGTTGTGAATGTTGAGTGTCAAAGTCACCTACTCTATGAGCATTCATGCTGCTTTCAGATCCCAGATCTATCTACATCCAACTGTAGTACTTCTACTAGAGCAGCTGTTTCATCTAATACATGTTTTCTTTCTCATTCTAGAGTGCATAGACAATGCTTTATCATCTGTTTTTATTGTAATTTTATTGTGGATATAAACTGCCTTCAGGCAAATCTGCTTTTATAAGGCAAAGTTGGCTTTTATGACAATGATGACTAGCAATTCTGCATGACCACTCACACACACACACGAATCATCAACACACACAGCTTCACATGTAACTGTCCTTTCTTAGAGCAACTGTGTCTTCTAAACTAATCAGTAATAGCCTGAATTTAAATGGTGACTTTCAGTCAGGCTTCCATTAACATTATAGTTCTGAAACTACTCCCTTGGTACTGCTAGATCATAACCTTTGACATGATTGATTACAAAACACGACTGAACATATTAGAACATTTTGTCAGGCTCTCATGAACAGTCCTGAGAAAGTCCAGGATGTACCTAGAAGGCAGGGGTTATTTTATATCTGTTGTCACGTATTAATCAGAGATAGCCATCATGTCAAGAGGATTCATTCTTTGGTCCCTTTTTTTTCAACCAAATTCTCCAGAGTGCAAGGTAATGTTTCATAACTATCTAGCTATTTCACCAAATTTTAGTCCTATGGGCTGATTATCTTGATTCCTTGAACAGTAAAGGGCTGGATTTGTCAATTAACCCTTTCCTGCCTGTGCAATTTAGTAGTGTTTCATTTTGTTCTTCTTAAAGCCCTGTATTTGTATTACTGTAAATTAAATTATTACTGTGTTTACCTGCTTATACCAAAGAAAACGCACTTCTAGGAATTAAAGTAGAGTCTATATGGTGGTAATATTGATATCATATGGATACAGGTTTACCTTTATATTTCTTTAAATGTAATGTTGTTAAGCTGAGTTTAAAATGAAATTTAAGTGTGCTGGGAGCATATTTAGGGTGTGCACTCTAAAAATAGACATTTTTTGCGTTTTTCCACAAACCATGAATATATATATACACTCTAAGCTGCAACCTTAGCATCCCTATTACATGCAGAACCTGTTGAGCATTTCAGTGCAATTTGGTTACCCTGTTCATCATATGACTGTAAAAAGTACTTTGGAGTTTGTACCTCACTCTAAAAAGTACTTCAAGTAAAAGGAACATGTAATGAATTAAAATTAATTGGTTAAATAGATTTTATTAATTTTTTATTTATTTTTTTATTATTAATCATTTATTTTCAACACCTGTGGCAGCACAGCTTGTCAACCGGGGAAGAGCCACGTTTGGAATAGAGAGGCTGTCTTGTTCCTGTGATGCCAAGGATTCAAGACATATTTTATGTGCAGTCATCAAGATGTTGTTTGTGAGCAGTCGTGAGTGCCTCTAACCAGTTTCTTTGACACTGGATGATTGAGGATAATGATGTCCCCATGTGTGTAATGTTCTGTGCTATTTGTTGGAGGGGTGCTGTTTGTTTCCTCTCCTCTTCCAAAATAAGATTAAATATGATTGGCTTAGAGAGGCTAGAAGTTGTACCATCAAGTTAGGGCTCTCTAGAATGATGAAAGTCATCTAAATCTGAGAAGAAACATCATCAGTGTTCCCTGCATAAATTACTGTAGCACAATAATTTTCTTAATTTCAGCTTGTCGCCATGGTAGTGTCACCATGACAATTTACCTTGAGCTCAGAAGGAGGATCCTGAGTGCTGGGGACAGGAGCCTCTGTTGGATCTGTTACAGGTAGAATTAATTTTAAGGATTCATTTGTAAAAGCATGTTTATGTTTACCAAGTTTTTACCGCTTTAGATGTGCCTACCTCCACAATCTGACATTCATTAAAACATGCTTGCACCTTTATTTGAGGTCTTTCTTCTCCAGTAATCCTCTTTCTGTCGTGCTGGTTGATTTGGCGAACCAGCTTCTTTTCTTTTGACATTTTTTAAATATCTTGCACTAATGTCTTGGCGGATCCCACTGCACAAATATGTTTCTGGATGATTTCCTGCACTGCTTGTCTTGGGCGGCTACCAGTTAGGGAGTTGCCCCTGTGATCAGAAGGCCATGGGTTCAAATCCCAGGACGGCTAGTGACATCACTGAGGTACCCTTGAGAATGATACTGTCCCCACACACTGCTCCCCAGGCACCCCTCATTGGCGGCAGCTCCTTAAAATGGATTAAATGCAGAGAAATAATTTCACATTGTTCACACTGTGAGGTGTGTTCACGAGTGGGGGGCCACTTTACCTTACTTGTAACAGCTGGGACATTACACCCACTAATGATTTTCCATTATTTATTTCCCTTCTCTCTCAAAACTTCTACTTCTTCTAATGAGAACTTCTTACTTCTCTGTCTGCTTTCCTCCATGCCTCCCACTCACTGATACATGCTTTGGGTGGATCTTATAGTAATGGCTCTGCATTTTAAATGAGGCTGTTTCTTGAATGGCAGATCTTGTTAAATCAGTTGCAAAATTAACAGCTGTGCTCATTAAATTTATGCATGTACCAAAGGTTTGGCATGCTCCTTTATATGCAAGTAAATATGGCACATATGGCCCATAATGTGTGATTTTGTGCTACTTATAACACAACCAGTGTTTCATCTTAAAACAGCCAGTGCGTTCTGATTTTTAACACAGATATATGTCTTGATTACAAAGATATGTGTGCCTAAATGGTGTCAATAAAATCATGCTTTTTAAATGTATTATTAGTTCTTTCCTAAGTTCTTTCATTACACTTTATCATTCTGATGTTTTAACACAAAATGTGTCAAAACAGTGAACAAGCAAACAGTGTAAGATTCAATAATGCCTCATTATAGAGAATGAGAAGATGCGCATGAAGTATCATGGTTTTTTTCTTTACTGTCCAAGCAGCAAACCCAGCATGTGTTGCGTCTGCATGCTACAGCACTTGAGACGGTTAGTATTCATGAGGCTGGATTGAATTCTGTTCACCGGCCAGAGTCTGATTCAGCTGCTGAGCTTAACTCTCCCTTTTGTGTTCACTCTTTGCCCTCTGGTGAGATGTTATGGAAGGAGAGAACAAAGGAAAGCAAATATGTTCCAGCAGGAGACACACTTTCGTTTGCCAGGAGAAGCGCCTGGCAAATTGGAAAGCTCCATCTGTCAGGAAGGACAGCGTGAAACTTGGCTAAGAATTGCACATAAACAGAGTTAATTGAAAAGCGATCTTATGTTTGAATATGGAGTATAGATTATCTGTGATTCCTACTAGTCCTCAGAATGACATGGCTGGGATTCCCGGAAAGTTAGATTTTTAAGTTTGTCAAATCACATAAACCAAAGGCCAGGAATGTTGAATAAGTGACACTCTATGGACTAAAGTACTGGGCGCCTGGCCATTACAGGGGATTTAATGACATTGGAATATACAGAATTTAATATGAAGCCGTTGTGTCTTTTGCAGCTACAGGTATAACAGCATCTATTCTTCTTCGATTTTGGAGTATCAGTGGGAATTTGTGTCCATTCATTCTGTAGAACTTGAATGAGGTCAGTCACTGACCTGGCTCACAATCTCTGTTCCAGTTCATCCCAAAGGTGCTGGATGGTGTTGAGGTCAGGGCTCTGTGTGGGCCAGTCAAATTCTGTCACACTGAACTCATCCAACCATGACATTATGGAGCTTGCCTTTGTAACTTTTTGCATATGAATATGTTGTTTGTTTGTTGTACATGTAGATAACAGGGTTGAGTGTGAGACACACATCAGTGAGACTAATATGAAAATAGTAGTATTACAACAACCTTATAATGAAAAATTATACATAACATTTAGTTTATCTATAGCACCATTGAAGGTTGGAAAAAACATTTTTTTTCTGATCCAGCGTGCAAAACTTGACAAAGAAACATCAAACATTGCAATGAAACAGACATTTCATAAAATGTTTACCCATTGTAATTAAGAGATGTGTCCTATTAATTTTGCCCATATTGGGTATTGCATAACTGTGTATGTGACAAATAAAAAATCAGGATTCTTGAATCTACAAATGCCAATGTTACATTAGTTACTTAACATGTAACATGAAATAACTAATCGTTTGGATTAAAGTATATCAAACATCATAAATGTGAAGTCCAGTGTTCCTTCCATTAAAGCCTTTTAATACATTATTAGCAGACAAAATAAGACAAAATAAACTTGGTTAAACACATTAAATCCATTGAGTGTGATTACAAAACAAAAAGCATTTGAGAAAATCCCAATGCATCATGTTGCCCTGATATTTTTTCTCTCAGCAGGTTCTCAGCAGTGTATCTTCAACTTGCTGTAGTCAAGTAGATTTTTATTTCTACCATATACACAGTACATAGTAAAAATTAGTGGTGGGCATAGATTATTTTTTAATTTGTAAACTTGGAATTAATCTAGATCATTCTAGATTAAAATGGTTCAATTGAATTCGGCTGAAGGCGTTCTGAATATGTGTGCTACCCAAATAATAACTAAAAGTAAGTCTTTGAGAACAGGTTTCTCAACTCCTACAGTAAACTAATTCTGCATTGCACAAGGTGCAAACAACCTTAGTCTTGTCGAGGTTTCCATTGGGAAGCTTCTTAAAAATAAATTCTCCCTGAATTCTGAATTCTCCCCGCATCCATGTTAGCACGTCACGTTTGATGTGGTAATATCACAGCATGGGCATTGTTAGGTCTATTTTGGGGGGTCTGAAATGATTTTGGGGGGGTCCCCAAATGATCACAAGCCACCCTAAATATATACTCATTATTCTACTATTTTTAAATTATATATCCAAACATTTCATACAAGATATGCACTTTACAAATAGAAACAAGACAATGAATTGAAATTAAAAATAATAAGGCTAGCTATCATTATTGAATTAAAATGATGTACTGGCTGTTAAAGCTGCTGTAGGTAGCAGGCAGGCATTAGGACCCAGGCGAAGCTACACAGTGCTGCTTGTTAGTGAGTAGCAACTGGAGCCCGTTCAGTAATATTTCTCTGGTAGCGCCGTTTGTACTCAGTTCAACAGAACAATACTATGAGTGTCCATAACTGTTCACTGCTTAACTTTTCTTGTTTCCTTAAGTGAAAGGAAAGGTTTGGTGAAAAGTTTTCAGCCCTCTATTCACGCTAATTCCTTCCTACATCCCTGGGGCCCTTGTCTTTCCGTCCTAGTGACATCCCTCTTTCACAGTAGGTATACATCCACGCTAAAATATCAAGGTGAAAGTTATCATAGCTTGCATAGTATAGACCCAGCTCCGAACCCAACTTTGTGAATAGATTAACGGCGATAAGAGTCTCACCTTAACACAGCACGTTAATGCCGATAATGGCCCACCACTAGTAAAAATGAAACAACGTTCCTCCAGGACCATGGTGCAACACAAGAGCAGAACAGAACAGAACAGAACACAAGTGCAAGACAGTACAGAGCAAGAGCAACAATACCCCTAAACGAGACGAGACAAGACAATGTATAGTGCAAAAGACAATGGCTACATTCAGGATAAGTACAGTATTTGACCAGTACTGTAGTTTAGCAGCAGAGATGTGCAAGAGTGCAAATGTGCAAGAAAATGCAGGACATCAATAAATAAATATGTGCAATTTAAAAACATCAATTTAAAATGGCAATACATTTGTAGCAGGATAAAAAAACAGAGTCATGTGTTTTTACAGAATGTGTGTGTCAGTGTGCGGTGGGGAAAAGGGGAGAGGACGCAGGTTAAACAATAAACAGAATGAATTTAATAAACATGGGACAGACACAAGAAACTCAACATAAACAAGCTCAAAACGAAGAAACTTAAACAGAACCCGTGCTCCGGGCAATAAAGAAACAAAAGCAGAGCAGCACGCAGGCAAAGGAGAAAAACGAGATTGAGGCTGCTCGTAGGCAGGCAGGAAACAAGATCAGCCGCTCGCAGGCAGGCGTGGGAACCCGGTCGGGGCTCGGGACTCAATGGAGCTTACTGGGAAGGAGCACGGGTCTGCGGGACAAGAAAAAACACAACATAAAACACACAACAGAATAAACCCAAGACAAGCATACACACACGTTAGGAGAACGAATACAGGCATGGTTGGACTCGGGGTCAGACTGGGCTTATATGAGGACCGGGAAGGGCGACAGGTGTAGGGGGACTAATGACAACGAGACGCAGGTGAAACTAATGAGGAGGGCTGGGACACAAACGGAGCTGAAAAACACTTGGGAAAAAAAAGGGTGAAAGAGAAATGAGGAAGAATGGGAATCGGGACACAGGGACAAAACGAGAGGAAAGATCTAATATTCGGGGGAAACAGGACGGCGTCTGGGAGGGGAAGGCAAGACGACCGTAACAGTGTGATAAGAAAATAGTATTTTAACTGGTTATTAAAGTCTGTTTAACGAGTCTGATGGCCTGAGGGAAGAAACTGTTCCCCATTCTAGTAGTGGAGGCCCGTATGCTACGGTACCTTTTACCAGACGGGAGGAGGGACAGATCCAGTGTTTGAGTAAATGTCTGTGACAGAGAGGAGAGAGACTCCAATGATCTTCTCAGCTCTTCTCACAACCCTCTGTAGGGTCTTGCGGTCCGAAACATTGCAGTTTCCGTACCAGGCTATGATGTAGCTACAGAGAATACTCTCTATAGTCCCTCTGTAGAACATGGTGAGGATTGGGGGTGGAAGGTGCGCTCTCCGTAGTCTCCACAGGAAGTAGAGAAGCTGCTGGGCCTTCTTTGTGAGAGAGCTGGTGTTGAGGGTCCACGTGAGGTTCTCCGTGATGTGAACACAGCTGATGTACAGTTAGTGTTAGTCATCCTCTAGCTTCAAAGCAGAGACAGGTTGTTCTAATGTCATACTCATGGTCATCAGAAAGTTCCACAGAAAGAAAAACAAAAGCAAAATAAGGGACCACTGCAAAAATGTTTACTTTCTCACGATTTATCTTTTATATGTGCAAGTATTGAACTGAACAGTTTTGCCTCAGTTTTTAAGAACTGGTGGCAATGTTTCTACTAATTTCCAAATAAAACTATTATTATTAAAGCATCATTTTAGAGGACATGACAAAACATCAAAATAGAGAAATGATGCAGTGTTTACAGAACTTGAATAATTCAGTCACCTAATTAGTACCGCATAAAGCAGAATGAGGTGCTTGGGTAGGAATTTAACAGACACTGGCATGGAGTGGTTATCATGCTGATTGAGATGCTCATTTAAAAAAAGAAAATTGCAGTGGTCTGCAGTGGCTGCATATATGAACTGCTGTTTATTATGACTATCATGTCTCTGGAGAGATTGGTGAGTCAACCTGCAACAACATGTACAGCATGTGTGCAGACACACAAACAGGGACACATGTATTCTTCTCTAATATTAATGTTCTTTTTGATTCATGGATTCATCCATCCAGCAATGCAGTGGGGGAGCCCTCTAATTAATGTGAGACATTAGTATTCAGTTCATACTGTATGACAACACTGTGGTGACTAATGCAGGCCTCACAATATACACGTCAGCACAGTGGACTAAAAATAGATGCATGGTGCTCTGTCATTTGAGTGCACATGCACATACACACACACACACACACACACACATACACACACACACACACACACACACACACACACACACACATTCTGTCTCTCTCTCTTTCGCTCTGTCTGTCTGTCTCTCTTCTCTCTCGCTTTGTCCTATAATATGACTACTGCTCCGAATAATAATCATAATAATAATAATAATAATAATAATAATAATAATAATAATAATAATAATAACAATATTAATAGTACTAACAAGTAATAATAATAGTAATAATTGTAGTAATAATTATTATTGTATTATTGTTTTTTATTGTATTATTATTATTGTTTTAAAAAAGTTATCTATTTGTATGAATAAGTTATTACAGCATCAGGAAACATACATAACTACTGCCACTTTAACTCTGCAGACATTACAGCCTGAAAACCAACCTGCTCTAGCTGTGTCCTCCCAGCAAAGTCTGTTCCCAGAGCCCCTTCAAAGAGGCTCTTAACACTCACACATGCACCCCCCACCCAAACCCCCCGCCCATACACACACACACACACACACACACACACACACACACACACACACACACACACACACACACACACACACACAC
>JBBPDE010241848.1:0-11954 GCA_037974605.1 Nannopetersius ansorgii | reverse complement strand
CTCTCTCTCTCTCTCTCTCTCTCTCTCTCTCTCTCTCTCTCTCTCTCTCTCTCTCTCTCTCTCTCTCACTCTCTCAGTATGAGTACTTCAATGCAGTTTTGATAAATGAAGTGGATGAAGATGGAAACAGTGTGGAGTTAGGTGGAGAGTTCATCCTGGAGCCAAATGACCACTTCAGCAACCTGTCCGTCAACCTCAGCCTCAGTGTGGTCCAGGTCCCCACCAACATGTACAATAAAGGTAAGCAGAAAAGCATGCCTGAAGATATGCATTTTCAAAAGTTTTTAAGCAATAAGTGTAAGCTAGACATAGGATTTTTATCTTGTAGGATTTTATTTATTTGCCATTTGAGTCTGCCCAATATGTTGTGTGATCATTTTGTAATGAATGGACCAGTAGAAATGTTCTGTTGTTACTTCTGTTTTCATTCATTAATGCTCCTGTCTATTCATTTTCATAATTGTATTATATTTGAAGTATCTATAACTTTTGTGATGAATTTATTGTGTGCTAGTGGAATAAGGTTTATGATGGTCTTTTGAGAGATTTTTAAAGGATGTTTTCTGCCGTTATCTGTCGGAATTGAGTAGTGCAAGGCAAAATGTATGTGTGTGATGTCAGACATGCCAAATAATTAATTACTTTTCAGAAGAAGAGATACTTCATCTACACAGGGAGAAGGTAGCAGCTTAGATTTTGGCACATTTGACTATTATTAAATGATACGAAAGTATATATATTTTGAATACATCAAAGGTTAATATTATTAATAAATGTTACATACCTGTGTGTGAGATTCTAATTAGGTATTATTATTTTCTGTAAGTGTTTACACCCATGCTATACCCATTCGGCATATAAGTATGTCCTCATGTCCTAACAAGGGACAAAAACAAACGGGTGTGTGTTTCTGATGGTTAAGGACTGGGACCTTAGGCCCCTCATGCTCCACTGATGCGGAGATGATTAGCTTAGTGTCAGCGCCTCTCCATGGGTCAATAACCACCTGGAGACTAAACCCTACAGTCGGCCAGAGTGTGGCCGTGTTTGTAGTCAGTGCTGCCCGTTCTTCTGTGCCTCTGTGGTTTGTCTCTGTCTGTGTGTGTGTAACAGCCTGTTATTGTGTGGGGTTGAAGTGGCGAGTGCAGCACTAGACTCCATTAAAGGGAATAAAGGGAATTAATTGATTTAGTGTGTGTTCTCTTTGTCTGCCACTGAAAGAGTGAAATTAAGGTCAAAGGTCAAATCTGCCTCTGGCTTTACTACTAATGATGATATTAACACATTTGTTTTTCTTTCTTTCTTTCTTTTTTTCTTTTGCTCTTTCTTTCTTTCTTTCTTTCTTTCTTTCTTTCTTTCGCTATTTCGCTCTTTCTTTCTTTCTTTCTTTCTTTCTTTCTTTCTTTCTTTCTTTCTTTCTTTCTTTCTTTCTTTCTTTCAACACTCTCCACACCCCCCACCACCCCAGATCCTGATATAGTAAATGGAGTGTATTGGTCAGAGGCTTTAAATAAAGTCTTTGTGGATAATTTTGAAAGGGACCCCTCACTTATTTGGCAGTATTTTGGAAGTGCCAAAGGTTTCTTTCGACAGTACCCAGGTAAGCATATCTCTCTCTTTCTCTCTCATGTTTAAGTGTTGTAATTTTCCAGCCTATTAGAGAAAATTCTAAATATAAGGTCAACCATGAATTTTCTTTGAAATGAAAATCTGTAGGTAGAGGTATTTTCTACTAGTCCATTGAAAGTTTGGCGTAGCAGTGATCTGTTTGTCACTTTTTTTCTCCCAACTGTGGTAAATTATTTTTATCATAGTTTGCAGAAAATAAATAAAAATCCATGTAAGGAAAGAAATTAGGTTACAGTCTGTGGTCTACTCTATTGCAGGTGTGAAATGGCATCCGGATGAACATGGGGTCATCTCGTTTGACTGCCGCAACAGGAAATGGTAGGAATTTTCTATCCTGTGTATCAAAGCATACAGCTTCCCATGGTTTTCTCAGAGTTTACTGTAAGCTGGCAGAATAAAAGTGCACATTGCTCATTTTAGCTGAGACATGGTTATTGTTCCCAAGTTTCTTGTTATTGAAGTACTGAAAAGCAGCCTCAGCAGTGGAATAGCCATCGCTGTTTTGTGGTTGTGTGGTCTCATTCTGACATCTCCCATTTCATGATTTTGTGAAACAGTCCAGTTCTTTCATCTGTTTATTGAGTATGTTTTGATGTTCAATACTTGTACTGGATTGATACTTTAAAATAATAGGTCATATAATATTACCAGTAACCATATGTAGCCTAACATTCACATAAAAAGGCATCCATGAAAATACACAATGACTATTACACTATTATAATTCATTCTTTTTAAATAAATGTAATGTTCTTACAGTTGTACTGAAAGTAATATTTAATCATTAATCAGGAGTTTACCTGCTATGCAGCTGGTTATTAAGCAATTTAAAGTGACTTATTTTCAAATGTAATAATTTAAAAATTGCAGTGAGAAAGTAAGAGGTACCTTTCCAGCTTTAGTGTTTGTTTCTAAGTATGTATGTATTTATTTATTGGATGTAGCAAAGCTGGTATAATGAATAAATGAATGCATTTGGGACAGAAGTCCCCTGTTATTTCAGTACCAACATTCATTTGAACAATACCAAGAAAATAAATCTATACTTTTACTTGGTATTTTGTATTTATTTAAGATTGAAATCTTTAAAATATTGTAGAACTGAAATGCTCACTGTTACACAAAATTATATTTTATGTTGCTTGGAACATTATTTCATAGAGAATTTGACAAGTTATTTTAAACATTAAAGTAGATACTGTAGTTTTTTCTATTCACATACAGGCACTTTTGTAAGTTAAATTTGACAAAAAAATTGCATGTCTCATCTTTGATCGAATAGCACAAACTACAAATTAAGTCCAAGTAATTTCTTTGTTAGTGTGACTAATTAAATACGGTGCATTGTTCAAATTTGCATTTGCATCTTTTCTTTTATAGGTATATTCAGGCAGCCACTTCTCCAAAAGATGTGGTGATTCTGGTTGACGTCAGCGGCAGCATGAAAGGTCTGCGTCTGACCATTGCCAGACAGACTGTTTCCTCCATACTGGACACACTGGGAGATGACGACTTTTTCAACATCATCGCTGTGGGTAACGCAAAGGATAATTAGTCAGTTCCAGATTTTTTGACTAATTATTTTCTATGGTCAGACATATGGATTTTACACACCATGGATTTTGTATCCTTTACAAGATAAGTCACAGGCAGATTATGAATTAAGTCAATCAAATTAAATAAATACGGACAAAAGAAAACCTGCTTGCAGAATAAATCCTAAAATAGACAACTTTTTATTTGGGTCTTAATTAGTGCCTTTAAGAAAAAGGTTGAGTGAGAAAACAGAACTGAAAAAATAGAGATGGAGGGAGATACAGAAAAGTGGATATTGACTGTATTCCATTTTCATATATAACTGCATCCATGAAAATCAGATGAAGATTAGCAGTATGACCCATGTACATCATACCAGAAATGGTATTGATAAATGTGTGGTGAGTGAAATAAGTAGATTTTGAAAAGTCCTAAATTGCCATAAAATCTCAGAGGTGATAAGGTGAAGAGATGACAACTTCTTTCATAAGAAAGACTGTAATTGTTTTCTGTTTTTTTTCTGCAGTATAATCAGGAGATTCATTATGTGGAGCCGTGTCTGAACGGTACACTGGTCCAGGCGGACAGAACCAATAAAGACGTGAGTCTCTCTCTCTCTCTTTCCAGTGTCTCAGTTTTTCTGCCTCTCTTCTCTTCCACGCTTTCTCCCATGTCTAATAATAAACAGTAATAGCAAATAAATGCAGAGATGAGCTTAAAAGCAGGTTAAAGAACGTTTTATATGTTTTCCTTTCTTTCAGCATTTCCGAGAGCATCTGGACAAGCTTTTTGCAAAAGGCATCGGCCTGCTGGGGGAGGCTCTAACTGAGGCTTTCACCATTCTTAATGAGGTGACCATGCACTCTAATTCACTGTTTTACAGTGAGCACATACTCACTTAATCCACACACTGGAGATTACTTTCTACATAAACATTAAGCTTAAACATGAATGAAACATCAATTTTATTAAACAAAAAGTAATTTAATCAAACATTTATTTTGTGCTTGAAAACTGTACATTTTCTAACCGGAGATGCAAAATAATACTACTGCTACTACAACTACTACTAAAGATAATACAGTAATAACAAAACAAAATTAGGGTATTATTCATAAACAGCACAATCTGATAAAATACAGATGGTTATATTACAATGTAAAGATGATTTGAAAGTAAAATTCAGGCAAAAATAACTGTGGTTACAAAATTAATGCTGCATACCATTGAGCAATATTTTGCCATTTTACAGTCATATGAAAGTGTTAGCCATTGGGCCAAATTGAGATTATTTTGTGCAGTTAAAAAGAAAAATGTACAACGCTTTTAAAGATGAATGATGTATTGATTTCACAATATAGATAGAATAGAGTAGGAAACAATGTATTAAAGCAAATTTGAGAAAATTTTTTTTTTCATTTTTATGGTAGGGCTAATATCTGTCTCTCAAAGCAGCCGTTTTTTTCGTCTGCATTTTGAGATGCAGCAGCTGATGATCCATTAGATATTATTGTCACTGTTGCACCTGTAATTAAGGCATTAGTTAGTTTGAATCAAAAATGAACCCCAGATCAGATGTTTGACAGTATTTTATATTTTGTTGCAGTGTGTGTATGTGTGTGTGTGTGTGTGTGTGTGTGTGTGTGTGTTTGCGCATGGGTGTAATGCTCCACTGACGTCCCATTTGCACCCTTCTCTGCGACACCTCTATCCCATACTGTGATTAATAGCAGTAATTAAAAACGCTGATTAACAGGCAGAGTGGAGAGAGCGCACAATGGAGAGGAGATAGTGGTCACTCACTTTCTTTATCTCTCTTTTTTCAGGACAGGAAGGGGAGAGGGAGGGGGGAGAGAGAGTGTAGTGGAGAAGAACGGAGGGCTGTAGATTGGGGGAAGGGTAGGAGAGGTGCACTAGCGAGAGAGTAAGAGCAGGAAAAGAGAAAGTAACAGAAATGAAGGAAGGCAAGTGGGATTGGGGAAGGAGAGATAGAGCAAGAAGAACAGAGGAGAAGAAAGGGAAGGAGAATAGAGACAGAGAAAATGAGAAATTATGAGAGTACTGTGTCTGTATTTGTCAACTTTGTTTAAAGAATATAATACATTTGGTAATTAACAAGGCCAGTGGTTTAACAAATTGAAAGGGCAAATCTGTATGTGTATATGTATATGTCTGTGTATGTGAGTGTCTGTGTGTGTGTCTGTGTGTATGTGTGTCAGAGTGCAAAAGTCAGAAGAGACTTTTCCACTGACTTCATGTGAGACAGTGTTAAACTTTTCTGAAATAATTATTTCCATTTATTAATTTTGCAGGAAAATATTTAATTTTTATAAAATCAAGAATAAAATGCTAGTAGTTTAGTAACTATTTGACACGTTAATTCATATCAAAATAACAAATTTGTGCACATACAGATGAACGGAAAAACTCTTTATGTACAAGAAATTCATAGTTAAAATTTGCTTGTTCTTGCTGGGCTTTGGTTAATATTATGTATTAATGTTTTCATGTTTCTCAGTGTTTTTCTGTACTATAGACTTTGTATGTGTGTGTGTGTGTGTGTGTGTGTGTGTGTGTGAGAGAGAGAGAGAGAGAGAGAGAGAGAGAAAGAGGATGGATTTTATGATAAAAAACATGCAGTTATAAACAGGAAATGGGGTGAGGAAACCATTCTGAAAATAGTTCACACTTTTCCTGCTGTGCTAAGTTCATATAAAAGAAATTATGAAGAACTTCAACACTAAAAAAAGCATTTGACACAATTAAAACACTTTAACGAAAATTGATTTTCTCACTGTTCGTAAATTATACACAGTTCCATCAAATTACATTTCATCAGCAGTACCAAAGAACAAAAGTACATATCTCAGCTGAGGGACGACAGCATGAAATTGCATTTTATGGCCTTTACTTCTTCACAGGAAGAAGACAAAGAGATAAAGGATTTGGGTTCGTTAGGCATTAGCGGCAATAAAGTTTGCATTTTTCATTTAGCCAGTGCGACTCAAAGACAGAGCAGGTAATAAAGAAACTGCAGTATTACTGTGTGATGACTTTGGAACTGCATTAAATGGCTTATTTCATAGGAAACAATTTTTCTTGTGTTAAAAAAGAACACCACTACCCCAAAATAGTAAAAAAAAATAAAATATAAGAGCCTGATTTTATAGTATGTAGAGAGTGCTGAAATATCCAAACATGCCGTTTGCTTCATAGTTCATAGAACCCATATATGGAATGTGTTTTTGTAATGTCAACAGAACACATCTTTTTACACATCTTCACCTCAGCCTACAGCAATTTTGTACCTCCCATACATGCTGAAATCCTTAACAATAGGAACAAAAGACTGTTTAGTTCTACGGGATGCAGAACAGATGGTCATTTTAAAATAAATGGCGACAAATGTCAGAAGTGGGCCTCAGAGAAAAAGTAAAATACAAGGAAAAATGCTAAATTGCCTTTTGTAAGAAGCAAAAAAGCTTTAGGAGCAACCATGAGCTTTATCATGAAAGCAGCCATTTTTGTTAATGTATGCTTTTTTGGCATTGGTTTCTCTTTTATTCAGACATGATAAATTGTGCTTTGTCACCCAAATCTGACGTAGATGGAAATTTGTAATTGAAATTACTGTTTCATACTGAAAATATTGTCCCTCTGCTGTTCTTGTGTAGTCTGTGTATATAGATAAATGTATGCATTTCAGAGAGAGAGATCGAGGGAAAGGTTTTCAGTGTGTGTCGTTGTTCAGATCACGTTGTTCAGACCACTTCTCATGGGTCAATAAGCCAGTTAATTACTGTAATGGATCTTAATCCATCAGATTAATGATCATTCCTGCCAGTCTGAGCACAGACACACATGTGGAGGAAGTTTCAGCCTCACGCAAGATTACAGCTTCTTTACCAAACATACACTACAGCATCAGGACAGTTGAGTTCATGGACTTAACATTACAATGCTTTTGGGACAGTCAGACAATAATGAGCTACCCCAGGGCTTATTAAAAACATGTACTAGCCTACTAGTTGCTTATGTTCTGTTTCAGAGCATTTCAACTTTAAACTTTGCTGAATTCACACTGATGTCAGTTTTTAATTGAATTACATTTTAAGTACTAGCATTTATCAAATCAAAATCTTTGCCTCTGTGATTTTCATTGTCTGAGTTTATGTGGCTGTATCGTGTATGTGTGCATGTTTGTGTCTCTGTGTGTGTAGTTTAACCAGGAAGGCCGCGGGAGTGTGTGCAGTCGGGCCATTATGCTGGTAACGGATGGAGCAACTGAAATGTATGACGATGTTTTTGAAAAGTATAACTGGCCTGAACGAAAGGTGGGTTCTTCATTCACAACTGTCAAAAACACCTTACACAGCAGATCGTAAGGTCATTTTTGTTGTTCTGTGATATCAAGGAACATTTTCATGTCTCTGGCAAATTGCTGTGTCTGCTGTGAGGGGGATATTTAGGTTATTTTGGACATTTTAGTTGTTCAAGGCTGTTTTATTTATGTTCCTTTCATTCTGAAAAAATGACGTGTTTGCAGTGCAATTTTCACAACTGTGCCTAGGAGGCTTCATTGATGTGTTGTAATTGCTGACGCCACCCTCAGGTTTCACATGCCCCTAAGGTCGCAGAGCGAAATATGTTTTTTTTAAAAGTGCAGCTAGATCATTTTTGTAGAACTGATTCGTCAGCTCACGCCTTTTATGCTGTCTTCACCAATGCTTCCTTTTTTCTTTTGATTTATTTTTTATTTGTGAACATATGCACACCACACTTTACTTATGTATGTTTGTTTACATATGTATATTACCAGACCATCGCTTTAGTACACAACTTAGACAAAAAATGAAATGAGAGCAAGTCAAATAAGTAAAGCAAACCATCTTGTGAATAGTTGTCAAAATCACAAAATTAGTAAACTACATATTTTCAATGGAATAATAGAGACCCAAGTGTTTTGATTGTGTTTCATACTTGAACAGGGCACACGCACATTATGTGTCCCTGACTCTGATCATGTCCTGGTCACTGGGGGGTGAAATACATGTGTGTGTGTGTGTGTGTGTGTGTGTGTGTGTGTGTGTGTGTGTGTGCGCCTGTGTTTTTTTGAGTGTGTGTGTGTGTGTGTGTGTGTGTGTGTGTGTGTGCTCGGAATGATGCATGCGTTTGAACATTGCACTGCTGCTGTGCTGTAACTGCTTGGAATGAGCTGAAATCAAAAACCATTTATACTGGACGGACAGGGGCAATGTAGTGGGAAATAGAAGGAGCAGAATGGCGGGAGAGAGAGAAGGAGGGAGAGAAGTAGAGAATAAATGAGAATGGGGAAAAGGAAGACGGAGACATAAACCATAAGAGAATGTGGTGATTTGGAGGGTTTAATAATTGGCAAAAACACAGAAGGAAAGAAATAGAAGAAATACACAGAGAAGGAGAAACCTATAGAAGACATGCTCTGATATTCTAATGTGAATAACAGTTTTGTGTTTTCTCTTCACCTAGGTGCGCATATTCCCTTATCTGATCGGACGAGAGTCAGCCTTTGCCGATAATCTGAAGTGGATGGCCTGTGCTAATAAAGGTTTGCTGTACTGCACTGACGCAACACATAAACATTTAACTTGCTCACCTCCTTTAACATATAATCATTTAAGGGGGCAATATCCTACATTTCCTTTGCCTGTAATTTTCTTATGATGGTCAAAAATCTAAATAATTTCTACATGACCATATTCCAACCTCTTTTGATTCCATAGAATTTAACAGACTCTTTATACAGACTGGTATACATACATTGCCTGCCTTGTTTCATGCCTTATTTTAAATACATTTTGGGCTGAAATACTCTTTGTAACTTAAGTGTGGAGCTAAACTCGTGTAGAATGGAGTGATATATCTCAGTGTGCTGGTTTTTGTGACATACTGGATAGGGCTGGGCGATTAATCGGAAAGTAATCGAAATCGACATTCAGAACCTATAATTTTTTCAGGTCAATTATTTAGATTACTTTCCTTTTAAAAACACTACCGCGTGTGGAGTCACGTGACCCCGCTCCATTATGTTACATTATTCCACCGACATGTCGAGCACAGAGAGCTTAAACACTGAGACAACTGAGCAACTTGTCAGTGAACTATGAGTGCAAATAAATAAATAAATAAATAAATAAATAAAAATAATCATTCATTAATCGTAATCGAGTTAAAATGTTCAATAAATCGAGATTTTGATTTTAGGCCAAATTGCTCAGCCATAATACTGGAGATAGAGAGAGATAGATAAAGAGATAGATAGATAGAAAGATTACACTATAAGACATGATCACATGAACATTTATTTTAAAAAGAGATGTTTTTGCATTATTTCCATTAATGAACATTATGGAATGGGTTACAGTACAAAATTTATTAAATATTTATATACCAAATTAAACTTACTTAAAGAATGCAGGAAACATATTTGCTCCTGATCTGTGTACTGTAAGTGCTGCATGTTCTCTGAGCCTCCCCTGCTGTGTCACAGATTTATACGTTTATAGGCTACTGAATTGGTGCGACACTGCGGCAGGACTGACATGCAGGGATCAAGGGTCAAGTGAGCCTAAATCACTCTTCCTGTCAGCTTTGGTCCCCTGACTGCTATGCTGATCACTCCCATGTGCCTCTGTCATGGATGGCTGGATAAGAAGAATAGCACACGCTCTCACAACCACACTCACTACCTGGCGCCTCCGTGATTTTATCTATAGCACAGAGATAAATATGTTCAATATTAATGAGGAATTTACAGTGTATAGTTTATTTTCGTAACAGCGTTTTAAGGTTTTATGCAGTTTGGTGTGTGTTTGGCTGTGTGACTGCGGATGTATATTTTTTGTGCACGAGTGTATGTGGGTACATTGTTTGAATATATATCTCGTACATGTCTTGTACATGCCCTGTGTATACATATGTGTGTGTGCGTGTGTGTATGTGTGTGTTTGTGTGTGTGTGCAGGTTATTTCAGTCAGATATCCACACTGGCTGATGTTCAGGAGAATGTGATGAGATACCTACATGTGATGAGCCGACCAAAAGTCATCGACCATGAACACGATACAGTGTGGACGGAAGCTTATGTGGACACTGCAGTGAGTAGTCTTTGTGTATAGGTGCACCTTGTCTATGTGTTTCTATCATTACAGCACAACATTTCGTCACTCTTTGTACTGTATAACTGTGTAAATAGCACATTGTACAGTATGTAAATTGTGTTTGTACATTTGCGTTGGCATGTGATAAAACCTTTTATTTTCATTTTAAACAGTGTTTGTTAGTGATCCCGAATATTGTCGCTGTCATATCAAAATCTATTTTTTTTCTTTTTTGCACTATTGAAAACTACTTCTGTCTGTTCTTTATTTTTTTTAAATTTGATTTGTATTAATCAAAATGAAATTTATGGTCCAAAATTAAATCCAATATAAAGACAATATTGCTATATCAGCATTAAAGTTAAAAAAAAAAGTACGACAACGATAATATAGTACAATGCGCATGTCTATGATGTGTTTATAATTTATATATTAATGCGTGTATACAGTTCTTTTTTGTGTTATTTGAATGGTGTGTGTGTATAATCTGTGTGTGGAACCATCAGTCTCTTCACCTCCGCCTCTCTCCGTGTAAATGATTGCACATTAGTAGCTTCATTAGCTCTGATGTTCACTCCTCTCCATCTGACACGCAGCACGACACACTGCTGCGCTGTAGATGAAAGAAAAGCCGAAAAAAAAACGCTTGTTTGCTGTTTACCTGATGCCACTTTACTTAAAAATGACATTTTGCTTTTTACTCTCCGTAGCTCTCTCAGGCTCATAAGGTAAAGCTTATCTTACATTTCAGGTTTTATTCTTCGCTCTCTGCCATAGACAATTTGCTGTCTTTTGTAAATATATCTTTAGTGTTTTCAGTAATACTTAACTAAGGTTTTTGCAGATAAAATAAACTGATTCTAGTATATCGGTTGAGTTTTAGGAACCTGTAAAGAAAATAAACAAAAATAAGTGCTCAGAATGATGAATAAATAATTAAATGAATTTATAGAATAGAGTAGTAATAAATTCAGAATACACAATCAATTCATAACAAAATGGAATTAAATTCTGAATATAGTTCTAATCCATATCAATATTTATATTTGAATAATTTTCTTTTAAAATTAAGATTCAGATTTAAAAATGGTAGTTTTTAAGACTTACATTTTAATTAGAATACCCTCATGGATACTACATGGTTTTTAATGGTCCAGTTGTACCCTAAATGACTTTTACAGGTACAGTACTTTGACTTTCCCAGAGGAAAGAGCATATTTTTATGTAATAATATGATAAATAGGCTGTTTTCAAGGCAGGGTGTATGAAGTCAGTGCAGCTTAAAAAATATAACTGCAGTGGAACAGGGTTCAGTTCAGTCTTCCCTAACTAAACACTTACCCTTAAAGGTTCTTGTGTAAACTATGGATAAAAGCATATCATATTGCAATACATTTTTGCAATATGATATGTATCTACTTCATAGGATAAACTTACAGTACAGTGTTCATTACAGTAGACAGGTAGAGGGAAACAGATGAAAAAGTGAAGGGGCTTCAACCTGCTTAGTGTAAGGAATGCTGAAACTCAAGCTGTCCTAAAGCTGATAAAGCTCATCATATATATACACACTCACACATATATATACACACACACACACACACACACACACACACACACACACACACACACACACACACACACACACAC
>JBBPDE010241809.1:0-11958 GCA_037974605.1 Nannopetersius ansorgii | reverse complement strand
CTAATTTGGGGGCACATTCATGACTCTCACAGAATGAACCAGAATGATGGATGTTGGTGACCCCCCCCTTTCCCTCTCGTAAACAAAATTCGCCACAACTAAGGAACTCTCACAGTGTCATTTTAAACACTTTAAACCCTTACTGCACAGTTTTGCACTCCACATTCTCCTCACTGCATCATCTTGAACTAGACACGCTTATACTTGTAAATAATAAACTACCTACTATTAATACACCTGTAAATATATATATATATATATAAATATCTGTATACTTTTTCTCTACATTTATGTAAAGTGGAACACAAGCCTAAGGATTTTATTATGGTTAATAAAACTTGGAACTCAAAACGGTTCTTAAAGATAATGTTATATGTGGTTATATACGGTTAATTGGGGGCGTTTCAGGATGCAAATTCATCTGAGCGTCCTCGAGCACGCCGATTTAGAAGGGGTGGGATTTATCATTGGTGATTACTTACTGGTGTGCGTAAGACCACCAAGCAAACGTCTAATAAATCTTTTCTGTTTTCTGTTATGCTCTTTCTAAATTTCACTCATACGATGGAATTTAGAATCATTTCTATGAAATCTTGATAAATGAGGCCCCAGAAATTCTTTAGAAATTCTGCAGTGTGGACTCTCTTCTTATCTGCTCTTTTCCACCCATGCTGTTGTTTCTTTTGAATTATGTTTCACTGTTTTGTCTCTTAAACTAGTTCACACGCATATCTCAAACGGGAAGTTTCAGCATATCTGATTTGGACAGATGACAGAAGACAATTGCACCATTTTGAGCATGATATCCTTTTTTGCAGTATGAATGGCAAAAGGTCCACATCTCTGACTCAGTTTGTATGTATTTGTATTAATACCGGAAGTAGTAGTTATTGTTTTAGAAAAAGGAAGACTCTAGAGGCCCCAGCGCATGCAAATGTAGTGGAAGTGTGAGAAATACCCACTGCAGGAAGTGTGCTAAAGCCTGCGAAATGTTTGACAACTCTGCCAAACATTGAGAACCCATGTTTACAACCAAGTCTAATGTTAAAGCATGTTTCAGAATGAAGTTCTTTGGAGCTGAAGGGGTTAAATAAATTATCCTATTTTGTTATAATTACTGAAGGATGGCTGACTGGTTCATTTGTTGCAAGATGGGTGTCCTGATCCAGTTTTTTTTTTATTTTAGTTTGAATATCCAGGATATAACTGCAGTATTCAAAATCATAATTAATTAAGTATATAAAATCAGACTGCTGTCTCTTGCAGACTCCTGTGTTAATAATGTGGCCTCTTGAAATAATGTCAAGGGATATATCAGAATTTTGGCTAAACTTTGCACATAAATTGTCATTTAAACCTGGTAAAAAATTACACAACAAAGAAGCAACAAGTTATTGCACAGATGATTGTATGAATGTGTGACAGAGGGGCAACTTGTAGAGTCTGAGTCAACTTTATAGATACTTTCCATTTCCACTTTTATACTTTCCATTTCCACTTTTATACTTTCCATTTCAAGTGTCACACAAACAATAGAAAGGAGGCAAGCTCACAGTGCTTAAAGCTTTGAATCTCTCTTTTTGCCACTGGTCAGTTGTGGTCAGCTGTGTCTTTAGTTACAGTTGTGAGGAGTTTAGTTTGATCTCACTGGTTCAGGTCTGTGTCATGTTTGTTTATAAGTTCCCCTGGGGAAAACAATAGTCTTGTTTAAGACTGTAAATCTTGCTTTGGGGCCAAGTTATGCTTCACCAGGGTGATCACAGTTAAAATAAAGAAATGCCATTGCAAAAATATGGGCATATTTATGTTGAAGCTTATACAAGGTTTTGTGTGCTTCCAGTTGAGGTATTACATACCAAACAACGCACATGGCACACATACGTGGACAGAGGGGTATGGCAGGAAAACCCCAGCTCAGAGTTCCAGAGAACCAGTCTGCTGGGGGCGTGGCAGAGGCACACATCAGTAACTAACAATTAAAATGTGCAGAGGTATGTTCTCTGTAGGGTGTATTCTTTGTCTTTTGCAAAACTGAATGTAGAAATGCCTGCTTATCTAAAAACAAACCAGTAACGGAGAACTTCTTCTTCCTACAGTACTAGATGTCTACCATTTTTGAAGTAATGGGTTGGTTTTCTGCAAATACACAAAAGGTGCATAAATGGTTTATTTATGTTCTGTTATCATTTAGTGTTGACCAGCAACTGTCTGGACTTTTTATTTTATTTTTTTATTACTATTGTCAGTTTAAAACAATCAGCTTTTGTGTTGACAATCTTTGCTACATTGCATTATGTTTATATATTAACTAAGTAACTGGTTAAGATATTGTACAACCTTTTAAGTTTATTAGCCAGGTTTTCTTAACTGATATGTGAACACAAATGCTACATTTATTGTGTATAAATCAACATGTGCACAGTTTGTAGATATGCTGCTTTATTACATCTGTTTTTAGAGCTTAAGTGCAGACACAGCAGGGTAGACAAGGCACATTCACTCCCCTTCATTCGAGTGGGATCAGTTGAACCAATGTGTGAATAACACCAATACGCGAGACAAAAAAATGCAAGCAGCTAAAAATGCAAGCAGTAGCTAGTCAGTTCACTACAAAAACACTTTTACAGCCAGGCTGTTTTCACACTGAATGCACAATTGCAGAAATTGTACATTTTTTGTAAGTCTCATGTGTGCGTAATGACAATAAACCTGAATTGCAGTTATATAAGTGGGAGACCTTTGCTCTCTGAAGTTTTGTTTTTAAAACCTCTTTTTATTACATTTGACTGTAGATATGACAAGCATCTCTGTCATAGAGAAGTAAATGCAATAAACACCAATGAGGTTTTATTAGAATGGCAGTACAGAGGGGGGATATTTTGGGGGTATATGTTTGGTCATTTTTGATTTTCAGATGAAGTTTTTATTCAATTTTTGATGTCTAAATATTACTTTACAGAGCACTCATTGCCTCCAAATTGGTTCTGATAAGGAAAATGACTGAAATATCTTAGACAGAAATGTCTTTGATGCCAGCCCTCTATTTTTTACATTTACAGCATTTGGTTAATGCTCTATAGAGCGGTTTACAGCTTTGATTTCAGAGGACACATGTGCTGTTAGGAGTCTTTCCCAAAGAGCCTTATAGGTTTAGTGAGGCATGCTTGATGAAGTGGGGCATTCGAACCCCAATTAGCCACAAACAGAGCAGTGGCATTGCACACAACACTACATCAACTGTGTATAACATCAAAACTAAATGCATTTGGGCCAGTTGTGCAAGGCCCTATCTTTAACTAATTAAGGTCCACACAAGAGACCACAAAAGCTTTTAACCTTAGCCCAAATGCCAAGATTGTGTAAGAAACACTACAAAATGTAATGAAACAAGTTTTTGTTGCCTGGTGATAGCTTTCCACTTTACATATGTACTTCTTCAGATCTGTATATTCAGCCATGAACCACTGAAGCAAAATCAAGTCATGCCTTTTCTTCATGCTCTTTTTCACTCCAAACAGGTCACTGTCCTTGTAAGACACAGGGGAGGGGTAGCTCAGAGAGGGGGGGTTCTGTAACATGCTTCAGATCACTGTGACCTTGGTGGAAATGACCCAGTGAATGATTCAACCTGCCCCAATGAAACATCCATTACCCTTCTGGGCACAGAATTACAGTTGTCAACATGACCAAGCCATTCTGCCACTGAAACCAAACAATCTGAGGCAATTAGCAGTGCAAATTGATACATATGCTGCAGAACATGTGCAGCTTCTCACCAACTGCCTTTATAGAGAACCTGATATCATCACCTTCAGCGCGCTATTTAAACATTTCCCTTCACGCTATGGTAGTTAACAGGCCCAAACTGTGCAAGAAAGGTAAACAAAAAGGTTTTCATTGCTGTGTGAGCACAGGAGTGAGCGGCCTCTTTCTGTTTCAGTAATGCGGTTGGTTATAGGGGGGTAATGACACAATAAAATTGCCAATGATTTCTCTGTGTGACCCACTACCTAGGAGCCTTGTGCTAAATATGTTTAGGTTGATTTCTAAATGTTTCCACTATATAAGCACACACACCTTTGTACACGAACACACATCTGTACAAACAAATACACACAAAGTATGCAAACACAACTACATCTATCTACAATATATGTTTGCGCATTAATGTGTTAGAGTGCCAAAAGTTCTGCGATTAAATATACTTCATAGATTCCCTAGTAAATTTAAGAGGATTAAGTTGCCGATGCCTCAATCAAAGTCTTTACTGCCATTTGGCTGTAAAAAAAAAACAACATTATGGCTATTACAAGTTTCAGTTGTCCCTGTTAAAGGTAAAGATTACTGTAAAAAATGCCCACCATCCCTGGTCCTGGAAAGTTTCCTGACTTTCCTGAGAAGTAAGGTTCCAGCCACAACCTGAAGCACCTGTTCTTGGTAAAGAAATTCCTCAGAAATCTCAGATCTACTGGAAAGTTAAGTAGGAAGAAGGGGCATGTAAGATGCAGGGTGGAGCTAAAGTGGATGACCTTTCCTTTAAAATATTTGAAATTATCATTGGAAATCTCATAGACAGCAAAAATCAAAATTCAATGGAACGTAATGGAAAAAAGTTCCTTCACTGTTACAATGACTAGCACGTTAAAGATTACATTACATGCTAATATCCCAAAACAGATGTAATGGTAATATGTTAGCCACAAGCCAAAATCCCCTGGTTTCAACCTCAAGGGTCTTTCTTCTCATTCTGAACTGTTTTAAAAGTAACAATTGTTTGCTCTGGTCTGTTGAATGTATTTTTTGAGGACCATCAAACTGAGAGTCACAGGATCCACATCTGGGCATCGGCCCTCTAGCCCTGGAGTTGTGCATGCCTGGTAATCAGTGTATTGTTACGTGGTTAATAAGACACTCCTGAATTCTGAGGGCAATGTGAGGAAAAACTGTGCTGTAATGAACTCTGGCCAAGGACAGAAAATGCAATGTCACATCTCAGTCCTCAGCTGCATTTGTTACCCTTTTATCTTTGCAAATAAAAGATGTTTATGGAGCAATTCGAATCGTGTGTCTTCGTAACTTTATGAGTGTCATATGAATTTTGAGCAAATGCAAAATCCACATTATACATTAACCTACGTGAACTCCAACCCTTGAGCTGACCTTGCGTTCTCAGACCCATCTTCACAGAGATCAGGGGTGGCAGTTGAGAAGGAGACGTGGTGCTGGAGTGAAGAGCCAACATGAGGTGCATCAAGGCTCTGTGTTTGGTCCTATGGACTTTGGCGTTCACCTCCACAGCAGCTGAGTACGAGGACCGAGCGCGACGCCTGATGGCTGAGACACCACTGATAGATGGGTGAGAAAAGTTCTTGACTGTAAAAATTGTTCCAGTCATGGCTTTGGTGATAGAAGTTGGATATGTTCAAGGGTGCATGCTGGGCAAAATGTCACAAATAAGAGATGCTTCATGATGTGAAAGATGCTGTTTAGGTTTATGGCTATATTTTGTGATTTGTGACATCACACAGACACAATGACTTGCCGTGGCAGCTTCGATCGAAATTCAACAATAAGCTCAACACTGTGAATCTATACGAACTCAATTCTACACACACCAATATTCCCAAAATCAAAGCGGGTCACCTTGCAGCGCAGGTATGTACACACACACACACACACACACACACACAAATACACACATATATTGAAACGATCGCCTTAATTTTACTATAACAGTGGAATTTAAGACCCAACCACAAAACCTCCAATGTCCAGACCTTAGGACAGGCCTTAGGTGGCAGGGCAGTGTGTGTCATGCTTATAGGGTGTTGTTGCTGGGATTTATACCCATCTCTGTGTCACTGACAGGCAAATAGAGGTTTGTCAACCAAAAAAAATCCCGTCGATGAGTAGCTCTGTGGTCAGACAGTAACCCATGAGGAAGCGCTAGAGGATGTGAGACGCAAACTGGGCTTCAACATTTACGGCATTTAGCTGACGCTCTTATCCAGAGCGACGTACATCAGTGCTTAAGAATTCCACGACTGTTTCTTACCTGAAAACAGCTTAAATCCATGTCAACTATTTAACCAAGATACTGCAGTCAGAGCATCTATACAACAACTGTCAAATAATAATTAGCCAATGCCTAACCCAACAATACATAAGCCATAACCCAACAGTGTGGGAATGTGTAATGAACTGGCATGTAATTGTATCTTTGAGGAAAAAAGATTGTAAACCTTAGTATACCAACAATTCTTTCATATCTGCTATTCTTCTGCAGTTCTGGGCTGCGTACGTTCCATGTGACACTCAGTATAAAGACGCAGTGAGGCAGACCCTGGAGCAGATTGATGTCATTCACAGAATGTGCCATAAATACCCAGAGGTCTTCATGTTTGCTGCCAGCAGTCACGGTGATGCATTTTTGCTCTAAGCTTTGAATCATAGTGTATACAATGATCGGTTTTAGATTAATAGCTGACAAACAACCATTATTTTCACCTTACCTTTCCTGAAGGGTTCACTTGACCGATGCAAATGATAAACATCTTACTTGAACTTCATAAAAGGCTCAGCAACAGTAAGATTTCAACAGAAAAAGTAGTTACATACATCTGGTCTTTCTCAATTGCAAAGAAATGCACTGAAATGATTGTAGTAGACCATAAGGTATAGAAGAAGCAGATATTTTTTGAAGGTTTTATTTTCTTGCTGTGGCTGTGTGAACTAAAACTGGTTAAGGTTTGTCTTGGAAACACAGATATAATGGATGCCTTTCGCCAGAATAAGACAGCGAGTCTGATCGGGGTGGAAGGAGGTCATTCCATAGACAGCAGCATGGGCACGCTCCGTACCATGTACCAGCTGGGCGTTCGTTATCTTACCCTCACGCACAGCTGCAACACACCCTGGTGAGTGGCCCAAAGGGACAGGCACCTGGACCCGGCAAACTAAACTGGAGTAACTGCGATATGTTTTTCTATCTTTCTTCTTTATGTTTTTTTCTTTTTAAAACATCCCAAAAAATCCACTACGCTTCTTTCCCTGGAACCCTGGGAGTGAAGTAGGCATGAAGGGAGTTTCCCCAACAGAATACCTATTCTGTGAGCTTGTAATTCCACTGAACGCAACAGAGAGTATTAGAAAAGTGCAAAAAGAGAAAAGTGTAAATGACCTCATAATGGTTCTTAAGAAGTAGTTCAGTACGCCACTCACTAAAATTTCCATTATTTTTATTATTGGGGTGTGGAGACAGCCCCGCCCTGTGGTGTGGAAGTCCCTGCAACGCGCCCTTTGGTTCCAGGATAGGCTCGGGTTACCTGCGACCGTAGTAAAGATTAAGCGGTTTCAGGAAATTAATACATGAATGAATTGTGGAGCACTTAGTTTATTAGTGGAATCAGAACTTATATATATATATATATATACTCACACACACAACATATATACAGAAGATTCATGCATGCGTGTTTTCTTTAGTATTCGCTGTCGTTTTCTTTGGTATAAGCAGGTAAATACAGTAAAACATTCACTTAGTTTACAGTAATAAAAATACAGGGCTTTAAGAAGAATAAAATGAAAAACACGAGAACACTCCAGATGCTCCACGGGGAAATTTCAGACTGCAGCTGCATCAAAGGACAGCAGCCAATTAGCAGCAAGGAGATTGGCTACTTTCAAACCTCCTGCCTCTGAGTACAGCAGTATTTCACCAACCCAAGATGTGCTTTCTTTGTGTTTCTCTCCCCAGTACCAAAAAAGTATAGTTATTTTTTATATGGAAGTGTAGCTGAATTTACAATAATATTTACACAATGATTACATTATATTTTTCTTAATAATTTAGCAATAAAGGACATGAAAAACGACATATTTCCACGAATAAATTTATTCCATAGGGTTATAATGTAAAACAGATGCTGGCAGTTTATATTTTGTCTGCTTTTTTGCAATCAATGGTGCAATGATTTGTAGCAGGTCTTCAAACTGACTTTTTCCTTTTTCCTCCTTTTTCCTTCTTAATATATTTCTAGTCTGAGTATATTTATTATATATTCAGGTATTTTTTATTTATATTCTGTATTGTTATGTCTTGTCTGAGTGTGTAGTCGTGATGTGAACAATTTCCTCCGGGATAAATAAAGTTTTCTGATTCTGATTCTGATTTAGTCTAAAATAAAAAAAAAAAAAAGCACCATACAGTTTCTTTCCCCGCATAATGTCGTGCTCCCACAAACGTCTTTGTGAACCGGCGATATTTTTTTTATTGCCCGATAAAAGTCTTTCACGTTAATGCAGCACGTTAACGCCGATAACGGCCCACCACATATATGTGTATATATATGAGATTAAATATTTGAATGTACTGACAGCCCTAATTTATATATCCTATCAGGAAAGCATTATTCACATACATTGCATCTCACAGGGCAGATAACTGGCTGGTGGATACGGGTTCGGACCCTGTGGAGCACAATGGCCTGAGTCAATTCGGCAAGGTAAGCTCATCACCCTGACTTTACTCCAGAGAACGTCTGCGATTTTTAGTTTATTCAAACAAACCAATATTTAAGTAGTTCTCTTTTCTTTATTACATTTTTATGAAAATAATGGGTTACATTTTTTAAAAACACAACAGAAAAGGATTTCTGTTATAATTTTTCTCTGTGGTATCTCAGAAATAACTACATGAGCTCTTACAGTAGTTAGGCCTTCAGCTGGAGGAACATTTCAGACTTACAACCAATGTAATTAGAAAGTGACAGTGGAATCAAACAACCACATTTTTATTTGCAGTCGATGGGATAAACTTTGGGAGGGTGGGACATCACTCTAGGCCTTTTGGAAGTCCTAGATATGTCACTACCTGTGAATGTGAGCAGTGGACTATTTATGTGACTCTTTAACCAACGGACACTGCAATTACTACATAAAGGGAAATTAAAGGGATACGTATTTTAAATTATATGTTAATAAGACTGTTACTTATCAAACATGGAGTGTCTTTTATAAAATTCAGACATCTGTGTTTCCCAATGGAACACTAATAGAAAGTAGCATTACTTCGAGGTTTTTTTTGTTTGTTTGTTTTTGTCCGTGTTTTGAAATAAATCTCTAATAGTCATGGCCTGTAACTAGTTTACACACTACATTTGTTATCAAGTTAAGGGCCTTTAAAATACTGATATCTCCAGAAGCTGAGATATGCAAATCAGTTATCGCCAAACAAGAGTCAATTATTATGACCAAAGTAATGCAGGCTAATCTTTAACATGCTTCAATGCATATTATAATTGCAATGTGTGGCAATGGTCCAGAACAAACCTCCATTTTCCACTCGGAATGGTGTGATAATGTTTGTATTACTAGGTTGCCAGTTGAATCAGTCCATGTGCTCCTTTGTCCACTACTGTTAGTATTACAAGAGATCATTCACTGCATGATGCACATGGCTGCAGCACGTGAAGTAACAAAGTAATAATGCGCTGGTTTGTTCACGATCAGCCATCACTGTATTTTTTTTAACTCTGGGGAACAAGTGCGTCACTGTCTGTTTGACACCTTTCAGGTGAAGCATCATCTTGAACCGTTGTTGACTGTATGGTTTTATTTTTGCAGCGTCTGATCCTGGAGATGAACCGCCTAGGCATGTTGGTGGACCTGGCTCACGTGTCGGTGCAGGTGATGAACCAGGTGCTGGACATCTCCAAGGCTCCGGTCATCTTCAGCCACTCCTCTGCCTACAGTATCTGCCCACACAAGAGGAACGTACCAGATGAGGTCCTTTTAAGAGTGGTGAGCGTATTTTTCAATCATATAAAACTATGTACAAAATATTATATAAAACACCTAAATACTGTATAAAAACCGGATCAAAAATACGGTTGCGATGAATGTACAAAGCAGTGCATGAACCTAATTTAATATGTTTTGATTTTATTTAATTCAGATGTTTCAAGTAACTCACATGACAGAGGGGAAAATGTATGACATTTTTGGGAGAACTGTATCAATCCATAGTATCAACAACGAAAGAGTATATAAGTGAGAAATATAATAATCAAGACTGAAAATAAATTATCAAAGATATAGTTACAGCTTAGGGCTGGACGATTTGGTTTAAAATCAAAATCTCAATTAATTGAACATTTTAACTCGATTACGATTATTTTATTTATTTTATTTTTTTTGCCCTCATAGTTCACTGACAAGTTGCTCAGTTGTCTCAGTGTTTAAGCTCTCCGTGCTCGACATGTCGGCGGAATAACGTAACATAACGGAGCAGGGTCACATGACTCCACACGCGGTAGTGTTTTTAAAGGGAAAGTAATCGAAATAATCGACCTGGAAAAATGTTATCAATTTTAGTTTCTGAATGTCGATTTCGGTTACTTTCTGATTAATCGGCCAGCCCTATTACAGCTGTGACAGTAATTAAACTAAAAGAGTCCACAAATGGCCTTGACATTTTAAAGAGCATTTATTTAGAGTTTGGTATAATTTTGTTCAAAAAAACAATGAATGTGACTAGATAATTTTTTTATGAACTAAACTTAGAACTAGTTCGTTTTCAGTGTGAACTGGCACAACACTGGTTATGTAGTTTCTATTTGTCATAATAGAGTTTTTATTGAACAAATCACCTCTACCTGCTGTGGATTTAAATTTCAATTAATTTCTGTAAATTTCTGTATATGCCTAAGACTTGCAACATAGGAAATCTACATACAATATATATGGGACATATGTATGACCCCACTTCCTGTATAAAATTACAAACAGTAATGTGAATAATGTTGAACACTGTCCAAGTCCATTAAAAGGGAAACTTCCTGTGAAATTTTAAATGGCAATGCTGGGCAAATAAAATGCACAATATTTGGTCTATAAGAAATATATATCTGAAAACATGAAATCTGTCCAGGCCATGAAACAATAGATGTACATTAATATGTGCAGAAGGATGGTCTCTGTAGATGATGCACACTTTGTTTTCACTTGACTCTTCATTCAAAAGCACACCCAGCAACTGGCAGATACTGACATACTCTACTATAAATGGTGGTAAGTCTGCTCCCTGAGCTGGGCCTCATGTTCTTGTTCCAGAAAGAAAACAACGGGATCGTTATGGTTAACTTCTACAATGACTATGTCACCTGTAACACAAAGGCTGACCTCACAGATGTGGCGAGTGAGTAACAGACGAAGTGGTTTAATACCAAGCATGCAGTATTTAGATTTTTAAAACGTTTAATGCTATAACATCTTTCCACGCATGCAGATCATTTTGACCACATCAAGGAAGTGGCCGGCGCCAGCATAGTGGGATTTGGTGGTGATTACGATGGTGTGTCCAGGTAAGCATGCGTATTGAGATTTTATGTAACTTCCTAACTGGCATAACGGGTTGTAATAAGATGAGTAACACAGACTGTTCCTATACTATAAAAGTTGGGAAGCAATAAGCAAACTTTTACAGGCCCAAAGTGGTACAATAGCCTTTTTAAAGTCCAACCTTAAAGGCATACCATTTCTGCTAAAGCATAGACCGATGCACGTTTATCGGTAAACAGCGCAGTGAATAACAGCACAGACCCAGACATGGAAAATGAGAGTTCATTTTTAGTTCCAAGCCTAAATTCCCCTAGAATGCTACATATTACCTGGTCAAGACTGGTATTGCTACATTAGCCTACATTAGACAGGTTGCCCTGGTTAAATCTGAAATGTGTATTTACTTTGCTGTGTGAAGAGATACCACAGATCTTTCCTTTCATCAGTCAGACTTTCCAACCAGCGTCTCGTAGTTGGCTAGACACACACCCACACACCAAAAACTTATAAGTGCTGTTTGGTTCTCTCATGTGCCATTTCTCATGCAACATGTGCAATGTTGCTCTGGTGGATTATATTACATTATTCTCTCTCTCTCTCTCTCTCTCTCTCTCTCTC
>JBBPDE010241776.1:0-11960 GCA_037974605.1 Nannopetersius ansorgii | reverse complement strand
ATAAACCATTTATTAATAAATAATAAAATAATCACTGCTTATTAACTAATCAAGTGATGATTAATCATTAATTACTAAATGAATGAAAATAGAGGGGAAACAGCATTCTCTGATTCTAGTGGAAATCTTTCAATTGAGCTAATACTTTTCCCTTACAAAATTTAATAAAATACATTTTTATTCCAAAATGTAATGTTCCTACATATGAATGATTTGGGTCTGTGTGATGCCTGGAATGCTAGCCACAATATGCTTCAAGAATACACCTTCTTATCACCAGTCCACTCTTACTTCTGTTTAGACTACTTCCTTACCAGCAACTCAATGATTTATCCAATCATAATTAGCAACCGTGCACCAGTCACTATGACTCTCACTACAAAAATGAGTGCATGGTCAAATAGATATTGGAGGTCAAATACATTATCAACTCCAGAGTTCCTAGAATATTTTTTAAAAGGGTGGACATTATTTAGTGAAAGGAATGATCTGCCCGACACCTTTCCAGACATGCTCTGAGGCAAAGGCTGTAATACGAGGTAGAAGAGTCTCATATACATCACACAAAAAAATAAGGAAGAAGCACTTGAGACAGAATTGGAACAGGAAATTAAAACATTGGAAGCAGCCCAGATAAATACCCTGCACTATCTAGCTATTGTCAAATACCACTCATAAATGCAAATCTCAAAATCATCAGCATCAGAAAACGTAAAAGCTTATATAATACACCCAGACCAAACAGGGTTTATTAAAGGCTGTCAGTCCCCTAACAACACAAGAAGACTATTTGACCTAATATATTATTGTAACATTCAGAAAAAGGAAGCCATTATTGTCTCTTTGGATGCAGAAAAGGCTTTTGACACGGTGAACTGCGGATTTCTGTTTGCAACCCTACATAAATTTGGATTTGGAGGGAACTTCTTATCATGGATCATGGATATATTCTTATTATATAAACACAGACAGGAACTTTCTCACCATACATCCGAGAGATACATTTTCACAGCGGCTGTATTCAGCCCTGAACAAATGTACTTTTTTCTAAATGGTGTTCAGATACTGTCCCTCCAGCACACAAATGAAGATTCACAGTATAACTGGGGTGACCACGCACAGACTCTCTGGATCAGCCAGGTTTTAACCTGACATTCATCCAATCAAATGACACGGACACTTACACACCTTAACAAAACACGGCTGGACACAATCATTAGGTGCCTCCTCCCACTGGTGCTTGCTACTTGCACACCTGGCACCTAATGATTACACTCACACTCACTCTTATGCCACCTCTAGCCCAGAACCCCTGTCTCCTAATATTTTGGTGACCTACTTCTCCTTTGTGATGTCAAAGGTTCACCAGACATCACAGTACTCCCCTGCCTAGGACCGGCTTCCAGGGAGGAGCACGGAACACACTCTCTTCCTCCCAAAGGGCGTTACCCCTCGGATGAGGAGCCGGGTGTTCAGGCCTGCGAGCAGGGAACTCTCATATGAGCTCCTGACTTAAAATGTCCCGGGACAGGACCCAGCTCCTCTCTTCGGGGCCATAACCCTCCCAGTCCACCAAGTACTGAAGGGTCCCTCTGTGCCTTTGAGAGTCCAAGAGTTTGTTCACTCTGTACGCTGGTTCCCATTCAAACTCTATAGCTGCAAGTTTCACGGGGTACACCCCTACGTCATCCATGGGACCTGCAATAGAAGGTTTTCGATGGGATGGGATGAATTCTCATATATGAGGGTAATTTGAGTTCATACGTGACCGGATTAATCATCCGTGAGACTAAATATGGCCAACAAACTTAGGACACAGTTTTCTTAATGGCAACCGCATGCAGAGATTCCTAGTGGAGAGCCACACTCTATCCCCTACCTGATAGAGCGGGGTGAAGGTAGCTCAGTGGGTAGGATACTTGAATCCTACCTTCAGCACCACCATTGGGTTCCTGACCCTAAGTAACTTAAACCTAACCCTAAGTTGCTCCAGGGAGACTGTCCCCTGTAGTTAGAGAATGAAAGTCGCTTTGGATAAAAGCATCAGCTAAATACCATAAATGTAAATGTAAATAAAATTCAGGCATCGGTCCGAACTGGCCTTGAACCACCTGACCGCTATACTGATGGTGGTGTGCAATTGCTCCCACACCCGCTCTGCCCCATGAAACCAAGCAACCACTTCTGGGATGTCTGTAGATGCTCCATCCCAGGGACAGAGCGGAGGCTGGTACACTCACTCAAACTACATTAATTCAGTCGCAGAGTGATGCAGGGAGTGATGCCGAGGAACTCTGCCCAGCGGTGCTGTTGCCCATGACAATAAGCCTGAAGGACCCTACTTACTTCCTGTACTGACCGTTCAGCCTGCCCGTTAGACTCGGGGTGGTACCCCGACACGTGAAATGAACTGGGAACCTCGGTGAGAGAGGATCTCCTCCGGTATGCCATGATGCAAGAACACCGCCTGGAATAGCGCCTTGGCCACCTCAAACACTGTAGGGGCCGGCATGAAGGGAAGAAAATGCATCTGCTTTTGCGTTACTAGTACCTGGATGGTAGGTTATAACATTGAACCTGTCAAGGATAGAGACACTTAGCCTAATGAATATATTCTAAATTTAGGTGGTCGGTGAACACAGTAGAGGGGTGTCATGCCCCTTCCAGCCAGTGATGCCACTCCTCTAATACCGCCTTGGCAGCCAACAGTTCACAATTGGCGATGTTATAATACATCTCTGCCACGAAAACAGATGCTTTGAAAAGAAGGTTCAAGGATGGAGTACGTGAGGGGCGCCATGATACTGTGACAGCACCTACCTCCGAAGCATCCACCTCTACTATGAATGGTTTAAAGAGATCCGGTAGCTTCAGTACCGGAGCCGACACAAACAGCTTTTTCAGTTCCTCGAAAGTGGTGCGAGCTGCTGGGGTTACCCTAAATGTTTTGGGCTTCCCTTTTAGGAGACTGGTCAAAGCTACTGCCACAGTACTAAAGTTCTTAATGAACCTACGATAGAAATTCGTGAACCCTAAAAACCTGCAGCTCTTTCACTGTTTTATGTTCAGGCCACTCCATTACAGCCTTCACCTTCCTGTCATCCATCACCACTCCCCCCGACCTATACTATAGCTGAGAATGGCGATCTCCAAAACATGAAATTTACATTTCCCGGCCTTCATATATAACTCATACGTGAGCAGTTGATGAAGGATGGCTCGCACATGGCAGATGTGTTCCGACATATTTTTTTAATAAATTAAAATGTCGTCCAAATCACGAATCACGAATTTCATCAGGAAAATGCGCAGAACATCATTCATTAAAGCTTGGAAACATGACGGGACGTTTGACAAGCCATATGGCATTACCGAGTATTGATAATGACTGGAAGGTGTACTAAACGCCATCTTCCATTTGTCACGTGCCCTAATGCGCATGAGGTTATATGTGCTCTGTAGGTCGAGCTTTGTGAAAATGCTCGTCCCATGAAGCTGCTCGATGGCTGGGGCTATTAGTGGAAGGGGATGATTATATTTAACAGTTACAGCATTGAGTTTGCGATAATCTATGCAGGGTCTGAGGCCTCCATCCTTCAATAAAAAAGAAGCTAGCCGAGGCAGGAGAGCGGGACCTGCGTTTTTTCCCCTTGCCTGAGAGCCTCTATGATGTACTCTTCCATCGCTCTCATTTCTCCCTCTGACAGAGGGTACACACGAGAGCAAGGGGGCTATTTCCCAGGCAGGAGGTCTATAACACAGTCCCAGGGTTGAGGCAGAGGGATACGTGCGGCCTTGGAAGCGCTGAACACTTCTGCGAGGTCGGAGTACTGTGGAGGGATCTGCGTGGGGCGGTTAGCCTCTGGGCTTTCAATAGAAGAGGTCCGCAACCCAATCACCTTAATGTGCGGACCACACTTACTTCCCCACTGCAGAACCCTCGACTCACTCTAGTCCACCATGGTATTGTGCAGCTTTAGCCAGGGTAGACCCAGTACTACAAGGGGTTTCGGATGTTCAAAAATGTAGAACTCCAAGTCCTCTTCGTGGTCCGGGTCTATCCTGATTCTAATTGGCTTAGTGCACCAACCCACAGAGCGGCCAGCTATGAGGTGACCATCCAAGGCTCGCACAGGGATAAGCTCTGGGAGGTGCTCCACGGCGAGTCCATATGCGGTTACCAGAGCTCTGGACACAAAGTTCCCAGCTGAGCCAGAATCTAACAAAGCAAGCAAAACATTGTTAACATTCACATTGGGAAAAGACATTACTAGTCTACACTGTGTTTGTGCTTCTGGTGTGAGCGACAGTATGAGTGGAGGTGAAGACTTCACCTGTCCTTGAAGGAGGGGACCATTAGGCACTTTTCCCCCACAGTACAGACACAAACCACCCTGGAGTCAGCATCGGCGCTCCTGAGGAGCAAGACACTGTGTTCTCAGTTCTATTGGCTCCACTGATGCACCTCTGGGCTCCAGCTCGAAACTGGAGAAACTTGCCCCCTGTCTCGTTCTCTTCCCACCAGATCCAACTCCTCGGCTCCACTTATGCTGATTGAGGCGAATGCTTAGCTGAATTTACTAATCTAAATTGAGTCCC
Organism: Nannopetersius ansorgii; assembly: GCA_037974605.1. Lineage (NCBI taxonomy): Eukaryota > Metazoa > Chordata > Actinopteri > Characiformes > Alestidae > Nannopetersius > Nannopetersius ansorgii. The sequence goes on along the minus strand of JBBPDE010241776.1, from coordinate 7,361 downwards.
TCGTTTCGGCAAGCCATCTCGAGTTGGAGTACTATACTCTGCCCCTTGCTGTACATGGCTGTGAGAGTGGACTCATTCCACCCACTTTCAGTGGCAAGGATCCTGAATTTAACTGCATACTCTACCACGGAGTCTGAGCCTTGCCTGAGTTGCAGGAGTCTCACGCTGCAAGATTTCGGGATATGATTGGGATAATTGAATGTAGTTTGACGCTGGGCACGGAACTGTTGGTTGTCTGGAATTTGTCCTACACACTGTGCCCAAATCACCGTAGCCCAATCCAGGGCCCGCCCCATCATGCGTTGAGGGATTAAGAATATGTTATGTGTGGCGGACATCTCAGTATACACTGCAAAGTAGAGATCACACATGATCACAGGAAATTATTGCATTTCGCTGGATCTCCATCATACCTTTCTGCCATCGAAGCATGCTGAGGGACTTTGAACAGGTGGGGGGGCTGGATCACTGTAACCAGCTGGTTCACTGTCTGGGTGAGTTGCTCCAGCTGAGTCTGGTGAGTGGTAATTTGCTGCTGCATAGGGGATTTCTCAGGTGGTAATGGAATCGCTGCTGCATCAATTTGGTGGCCGTGGTCATCTGTCATGTCGGCTGAGGGAGAGAGACACAGCAACAGGCAGCGAGAGATCCAGAGAGGCTGTATTTAAAAAAATAAAAATAGAGAAAATAAAGAGTACACAAGTCTAACACAAAACAAGCACATAAACGTAGGAGCTTCACCAAAATAAGGGGGACCCCTCTGAACCTCCTTCAACACTGGCCAGACTCCACCTTTTCCTGGAGGACTTTCTCTCCAAGGGGAAACCCGGTTTGCTTTCTCACAAAGTCCTTACAGTCTCTCTCTTTCCTTTTCCCCAGTCTTTGATGAATGTTTCACCGTGTGTGAGATCGAGTTGTTAGTTCACTCCTGAATTGGACACAAACAAACAGAGAGAGAGGGAAAGGAAGGAAATAAGCAGACAGTGCATGTGCCACTTGTAACGTCAACTCCTCTTTCTTAAAGACTTTCCTCTCCTCATTTTCCCTCAGCTTGCCGGAGGAGCTGACTCTCTGAAGTTCGGAGATCTCCACCTGGGCGAGACCTTCTCACGGGAAAAGTCACAAGCACACTCAAACACAGACTCAGACAGGAACTTTCTCACCATACATCAGAGAGATACGTTTTCACAGCAGCTGTATTCAGCCCTGAACAAAAGTGCGTTTTTCTAAATGGTGTTCAGATACTGTCCCTCCAGCATACAAATGAAGATTCACAGTATAACTGGCGTGACCACGCACCTCTCTGACTCTCTGGCTCAGCCAGGTTTTAACCTCACATTCATCCAATCAAACGACACGGACACTTACACACCTTAACAAAACATGGCTGTACACAATTGTAGGAACCGCACTAAGATTGGAATAGGGATGGTATTTATTCCAATTGTAAGGGAAAGTTTTAGCTCAATTTAAATTAACACCAGAATCAGAGAAGGCTGATTCACCTTTACTTTCATTAATTTAACAATTAATGATTAATGATTACTTGATTTAGAATGTATCAGTTTGGGTCTTATCCCAAACAGAGCCTATTATGTGATCTAAGTTTGAACCTCTCATTCCTCGAGTAAGATTCGCACCAGAATACAATAATTGGCCTTCATAAAGCTCTTCTTAAGTGCAGTTAAGAGGAGTTTAGTTTCAGATAAGAGAGGGAATTAGCGAAGATAAAGTTTACTTTACCAGGTGAGCGAGGCAGATTGATACAGCATTGAATTGACTTCTCCCATGAACCAAGAACTTAGGGTCATTGATAATTTTAAACATATTTATTGACTAACAGGGGATAACACTAAAAACACACAATTACACACACATGACGCAACACAGAAAAGCCTTTGGGAAGGTCTGATTGAAATGGCTAGTGGTATGTTAAATGTTCATCTGTCTCTGACCAGCAAGCTTCATAAAACACAAGAACAGCCCAGTCTCACAGGAGGATTCAACCACAAGTTCATCTACGCAACCCAGATTTAGTCAAAATGAGTAAAGAAGATTACTTATGTACGAATTCTTGAAGAAGGATGGGAGTCTCGGGATCAGTCTTAGGCGGTTGGATGGCGTGGAGGAACAGGCCCTGGGTTAGGAGTTCGGAGTCAGAGAAGCTGAAGAGAGGTTCTGGACGATCTTGAAGGTCCAGAAGGGTCAAGCAGAGTGGAGTTGAGCCGGGAGAAAGGTGGAGTGTCTTCTCTTCTGAAAGGCTGCTCCAAGGACTGTCTGAGCCCTGCCCCATTTAAGCTTGGGAGCAGGGCCAGACCAGTATCCTGGTGTGTCCAATCAGGAGAACCCCCCCCCCCCCCCCCGTTCTTCACTCTGGAGAGTTCCAGATTGGGAGGGGGTCCTGAGGTCCTTTTGTGGAGTTCTTCATTTGTTGGTCAAAAGTCCATAATTACAAAACCGTGCATGAGGGAGTATTAGAATGTGCAGTTATGATTGACGGAGATCGAGCGGAGCGTGTAGGTACTAAATGTAGGGGTAGTTTGAGGACCTTTTGCCTAGCAAGCTTCTCTCCTAAATTCATATATCTGTGTTGCAACCAAGCTTATAACAAATAACAGTCAGACCTGCCAATGCATGAGTGTCTTGAGTTATGAAACCTTCCAGTGATAAAGCGAACTCAAATTTACGTGTTCTGAACCTCATTTCATTAATTACACCCTGAACTGATTTGTGTCTCCTTGGTCCCTGCTTATAGGGTGTCTTTGGTTTTCACAGATTAATTCTGAGGTGGCATGCTGAAAAAGGAATGGCAGAGGTAAAACAAGCAGCTTTATTCACGATTCATTTAAACTGTCCTTTGTACTTTTAATTTAATCTCCCGTTGTCTGAGCCAGGAATCCTTGGGTCCAGGGAAGGTAACTCTAGGGTTTCCAGATGGCCCCAAAGAGAGATTCCAGTGGAGACAGAGTGTCTGGTGTTTGGGCTGTTAGCAAATAGTTCCGGGGTGATAAGGGTTTTTCTTCCCCACAAGGGAGAGCAGATCAAAGGTGCCCGGTCTGGTCGTTTATGGTCCTCCTTTCACACCTGAAAGATTGTCCATTCGGAGGAGAAACAGTCCATTCGAAGGGGTCACCCCCTCTCTTTTCTCCTCAGTCACCGGGGATCACATCTGTTTCTCATCAGATGCATGAAAATGTGTCCGGTTATGGAATTCTGATTTTAGTGATCCTACACAATCATTAGGTGCCTCCTCCCACTGCTTGCTACTTGCACACCTGGCATCTAATGATTACACTCACACTCACTCTCAAGCCACCCTAGACCAGAGCCCCTGACTCCTAATATTCTGGTGACCTACTTCTCTTTTGTGATGTCGAAGATTCACCAGACATCACAGTAGCTCAAAGTCATGCATCAAAACACATGATCAAATTTTTCCAAGCTTAAATCTTAGAAGACGCACCAGGCAAGGCTGTCCACTTTCTCCATCATTATTTGCAATATTTATCGAACTACTGGCAGCTGCAATTTGAAAAACATATAGTATTTAATACATTCAAACAGCAAACTTGACAGGTACTGTCAGGTGGGTGCGCAGGAGGAAAGGGGAGGACGCCAAACTACGTGAAAGAAAAACAGATTTAATAAGGGAAAAACACAAAAACCAGGAAAACCCCGACTCAGGGGAAAAACAAAAAACGCAATCCAAAAATAAACAGCAAGGCTCGTGCTGGAGTCAAAACACAAAACATGAAACATAAACAAGGTTGCTAACAGCAAGCAGAACATGGATATAAAACACAGGCAGACCACATCAGGGCACACCCCAAAACTCAGGGATCACCAGCATGAGCCTGTAAAACAGAAGAGGATAAAACGGACATTAATGGCAAGAACAACACGATCAAAAACCAAGTAGGGGAGCAACACACACACACGCAAAATAGAGCCAATACTGGCATGCTGATTCGGGGCAGGCTGGGCTGTAAATAGTGTGCGGGATGGGAAACAGGTGAGACATATCAAGGCGGGAAACAGGTGTAACGAATAAAGGCAGGGCGTAATACAAACACTGCTGAGAGACTCTGAAGGGTACAAGGGGAGAGGGGTGGAAAGACATTAGGACAATACAAACAGGAAAACTAATACTCTGGGGATGGGGAGCGGAATCTACAGGGAGAGGGCAGTGAGACCATGACAGGTACAATTAGCCCTTATCAGATGATGTTATACATAGCTCTTTAAGAAATATTTCCTTCTGAAATGGAAGTCAAAAGAGAATTTAAACATAACTCAATGTTCAAATGTACTACTAGAACATGTTTCCAATGAGATTATGTCTGTCTATAGGAAAAACAAGCTGACAGCATTTGAACACACTTGGACTGCAACAATTAACTATGTTTAAGTAACATGGGGGACCACACTGCCCTGGTGAATGGGTAGGGGGCGTGGGAGACCATGGTCACTGTGACAGGGTGGCTGCCAGGTTGTACCATTAGGACAGTAGGGTGGTGGGGGCCAAGTGTCTGCTCTTAGGAAGGGAGGTCGCTCTGGGGGCAGTGCTGAGGCAGGACCCTCAGGGTCCTAGGGCACCCATGCCATAATTGCATTCACAATTTTAATGCATCTCACACACAATATACTTTCAAGCAGGTACATACACACACTCACTAGGATAAGGGGGGTGATCTAGGCCCAAGGTGATCAAGGAGATGTGACAGTGCCTGACTAAAATCTGCTCAGGACACAATTCAGCTATGTGTCAAATGTAGCTGACCAGGTGTCTATTTTCCATCAGTAATGCCAAATTTTTACAAAACATTTGTGTTGAACAAACAAACATTTTGACTGTTTAGCACATAAATCCTGGAGAAATAGAAAGCGATTACAGGGACTCTGTCACAACTAGTGGCCGCTAGTGGGCACTGTTTTCTGTTTACTTTTGTTTTTCAGTATTAAACTCTTATTTTAACATTCTGTCCCTGTGTTATTTGTCCTGTCATGTATTCCCCTTAGTCCCACCTGTATTGTGTTGAGCCCCTGATTGTGTCTGTATATATCCCCCGTTCTGTTTATCATTCCTTGTGTATCCATTGCCTTATGTTTGCCCTGAACCCGCTTCATGTTTTGTTTCGGCCCCAGCGCCAGGTTTCTTTTGGTTTTCTTATCTTTGTCACTATAAATAAACTTCACATCCAGCAATGGAAGCCTGCCTGTCTCGTCCTTGTTTCTCCCAAGGTAAATCAGAGTCTTGGGCTTACGCCCTCGACTCTGACAGATGGATACACCCTTTACCTAAAGGCCTTGAGGGCGCGAGACTCATCCAGGTCCTCGACTGGAACGAGTTCTGTGAGGCGTTGGTGCAAGGAGAGCTGGAGGTGGCCCTGGTCGAGGGCCTCGGCTGGGTTGAGATTAGTGGACTCGTGAAGACTCGTGAAGGAGTCGACGGGAGGTCGGTGTCCGGGTGGCGAGTTGCGGTGCAGCGGAGAGACGGACAACGAAGAGAGGGTCCGTCGTCCGTCCGGTCCGGCTCTGGCCAGAGAAGCCGAGGTCTCTCAAGATTCGCCGCTATTCCGGCTCGCCCCCGATCCGCCTCCCGAAGCTCCTCCTCCGAGGGTCCCAAGTGCATTTTACCCAGCCCACGAGGGCTGGGCCACTACCACCGCGACCTCCTCACAACACGGCGCGGTGGCCCCACTTCTCCTCACTGCCCTGGAGGGTGGCACTTCCATCTCCGCCGCGGAGAGCCCCAATGAAACCACCAAGCTCTCTTCTGCGGCCAAGAGGCGAAGGAGGAGGCAACGTGGAGCCTCCGTGTCCTCCCCTACCGCGGCCCCTACGCTGCGCACGCACGAACAGGCCAGGAACCCGGAGCTGCCGCTGCAGCACGAGGCCGGCGCAGTGCGTACCAGAGATGCCAGAGAAAAAGCAGGCCCAGCGCTCCCGCTTCTCTACCAACTACAGGAGCACCTCCAAGCCTCCAACACTCCAGCTGGCTACTCTCCCACTCATGACCCACACAGTAGGACCCCTGTCTGTCACGTTAATCCTCCAGCTCCCTGACCTAGCCCAGCTCCGTCTCTCCCCGGCCCGTTTGAGGGGCCAGTCTTCTTAGCCCCAGCAGTCTAGCACTTGTTTGCCCCGGCGTGAGAGTGGCTGCTGATGTTAGAGTGGCTGCTGGTGTGAGAGTGGCTGCTGGTGTGAGTGTGGCTACTGCCGGGTTGAGTGTGGCTGCTGGTGTATGTAAGGCTTCTGTCAGTGCACACTCGACTCTGACAGACTCCTCCAGTTATGACACATATCAGTTCCTTTGACAGTGATATAACCAAAATTTTAGTGTACGTTGAAACACACCCCCATTCTGCAAAAAAATGATTATCCATTGTTCTTTTTAAAACTAGACCAGACTGGGAATCCAGATTTTCTTGAAATATCCTGAGGAGTAACTATTGAATCAAACAAAACCCTCCCAAATATTAAACACCTTACACTTATTTCAAACACATTCCTAGATCAGACCTTGCTTTGTGAGATTTTTTATTATTTTTTTTAAATATTAAACTAATTTATTTAATTCTTATTGTCTCTTTTAATTAAGTAAACAGACATACAGTGCAAATGGGAAGGGAAGGAACTTAAATATAGGGGAGGGTGAAAAGGAAAAGGAAAAAAAAAAATTGGGGGGTGGGGGGGGGGTCAACAGATCAGGGGAGAGAGAGGAACAAGAAGGGGAAAAAAAGCAGAGGAAGGGAAAGGAGGATAAGAGAGGAGAGAAGAAAAAGACAAACAAACAGATAAACTGCTTCCATACCTGCTGACAAAAAGAGAAAACAGAAGCAAAAACAACACCAGAGAAACTGCAGCAACATGTTAAATTTTACCGATCAGCAACAGAACTAATATTGCAAACTATATTTTGGAGCAACAGCACATGAAAACAGTGTCTATGAGCACCTGTGTGTACACCTCTGTGAGTGCTTGTGTGCACACCTGTGAGTGTGTGTGTGTGTGCTCTCCATGTAAATGTTTCAATAGTGTGTGTGGGGGACCACAGTCCCGTCCCCCAGGACATGTAGCCAACATGTGGGGGACCTGGGCCCCAGACACCCAGAAGACCCCAGAGCACAGGAGTCCCAAGGGAACCGCCGCAGGGACAACTATGATCCCCACCCAGAAAAGGGCAGAGGAGAGCCCAAAGGAGGGTGTCCTAGCAGCCACAATGCAGGCACCCCAGGGGCCGTGGCGGCAGGGGCGGCGGATGGCCGTCCCAAGGCAGACCGGTCCCTGGGCCCAGAGATCCAAGGGCCCACCATCCCCCAGCCGAGGCCCAGCAAGGCCCGGAGGTCCCGGCCCCGCCA
>JBBPDE010241692.1:0-11967 GCA_037974605.1 Nannopetersius ansorgii | reverse complement strand
CCTCTCTCCCCCTGCCTGCCCGCCATCTACCTCTCTCCCCCCTGCCTGCTCACCATCTACCTCTCTCCCCCTGCCTGCCCACCATCTACCTCTCTCTCCCCCTGCCCGCCATCTACCTCTCTCCCTCCTGCCACCCTGACCGTGTGCCCTCTCCCTTTCCCCCTGCCTTTTCTACCATATGTGAACACAGGTGTGAGCAATAGTTGGACACAGTATTTTAAGATAAGCTTGTAATAACCATACAGCATCCACACTTTGGATTTAATGGAAACTTGAAATTGAAAAAGGGTTTTGTTTGTTTGAATGGCCTGTGGACTATTCAATGAATATTCAAGGAATCCAAGGAATCCAAAATGATACAGGCCATATACACAATCTAAAGCTTTGAACTTAAACTAAACTTCACATTCAACTTGTCTGAAACTAATTGCTAAAAATGGTTGAAAAATGTCTCAGTCAATCAGTTTACAGACAGTTTTCACAATGAAACCAGTAGAACCTGAGCTTGCTGATTCTCCTACTGAGGATACTGATCTAGCCATCATCACGGAAAAGAAAATAAGGTAGTTCATTGCAACCCATAGAGGGAAACTGGGTGTTTATGCACAGAAACAAAATGAAGTGAAGGAGTTTATGTATAAATACAGTGTTGCTGATGTGGACAAAGGCTTTCAAGGTCTTATTGATGCACTGAATGAATTTGACAAACTCATTTGTTTGTGCATGATGATCGGCAATGAAGAAAGAACACCTCATCATTTGTAGATGATGTGCAGGCATGGAAAGTCAGTCTTTTTCAGCCATTACTCCCTTGGAGAGCATTTCTAACATGTCAAAGAAATCAAAGTGATCAGGGTATTCTTCTAAATCTGGCATGGCTTCAGTGTCATCAGCATGCATATAGGCTGAAGCAGAAAAGACAGCTATTCATGAACGTGCTGTTGGACTTACGAAGAAACAGCCTTTTGAACTGCAAAGGATGCAACTGGAAAGTGTGGAACAGGGTGTCTTGGAAACAGACATTGCTGCAGCAAATGCAAAAGTGAAAGTTGCGGATAATTATATGAGAAACAGCTGGAAGGAGGCCAATCTAAAACTGTCTCTCAGTCAAAGCCACCTATGGATGGTATGAATTCTTACATGGAAGCACAAGGAAAACCCATAGAAGAAAATTCTTTGGATCCAGAATATGTAAATATAAATGTGGTCCCCAAGACTCATCTTCAGATACTTACAGCCCATAAGCAAGACCAACTGTCTTTTCAACCACCAATCACAGAGGAACCCCCAGAAGCTGCCACATCATCTCCCACCATAGCAGTAGCCACCTCTATACTCATGTCAACAGCAGCTAATCCTGCCCCAGCTTCGCAGCCATTATACTCAAACACAAATAATGGCCTAAGTGACATAGCAAACCTCTTTCTTCAACAACAAAAAAATATAATTGCTTCCCACCAGGGATATACTTGTGTTTGATAGAGAGCCTTTGAAATTTAGGCCTTTCATGCAGGCATTCATACATGGAATTGAAAATAAGGCCATTAGTAATCAGGACCTCTTGTATTTCTTGGAACAGTACACATCCAGCCAACCAAGAGAACTGGTAAGGAGCTGTTTGCACATGAGTGAAGATGAGAGTCTAAAAGATTGTTGGAGCGTCATTTTGGTGACTAGTTAAGCTCACTAATGCATACATAGAGAAAGCCTTAAGCCAAAAGATGGAAAGATGTTGTCCAGATATGCATTCTTTCTTCAAGCATGCTGTAATCTGTCACAAAGAAGAAGAGCTTAGTCAACATTCTAATCTGAGACTTCTTGTTTTTAAGCTTGTTTAAAGGCAAAGGTGGTGGTCAGTAACATTTGAAATCCTCTAGCATAGGCAAATAAAGGTTACTTTTTCTGATCTTGTTAACTTCATTAAGAAGCAAGCTAGAATCATAAAAGATCCGCTCTTTGGTGATATACAACAACCACTTAGCACGAAAAATTTTCTGCAGCCCACACCTGTGTCAGACTGTAAGCTGTCCTTTATAACCAAAGGTAGCGTTTTCACTGCCATGACAGATGTTCCTACTCCTCCCAAAAATGACGTTCCCAAGCAAGAATGGTTAAAGAAACCGTCTATTAATGAGAAGTGTAATACTTAAATATTTTGTTTAATCTGTAATGGAACACAGGCTTTAGATTCACATGAAGAGTTGCTATCCAAGAAAGTGTTGAATTGTTGAAGAGGAAAGTTTGTTTTGGCTGTTTGGTAAAGGGCCATTTGAGCGAAGATTGTAAAAGATGTTTCATCTGTACTGTGTGTTCTAAGAAACATCAGAGCATCTAGCATATTCAGAAGCCTGATGGTGGAGTCACGAACCAGGAAGGACCTATGGGTCTGAGAAGTTAATTAGTAGTGGCTTAATCTAAATGGAAAAGCATTGAATCCAGTGATGATCATTGTACATTGGCAATTCTACCTGTTCAGGTAATTCGAATCAAACTATTCAGACTTACGCATTCCTTGATCTAGGTAGTTCTGACACATTTTGTACGGAGAGTCTCAGAATGCAGCTGAACACGAAGGGAAGGCATCACAGGATCCTTTTGTGTTCTGTGGGTTAGAAGAAACCCACTCATTGCATTGTCAACAGAGGCTTAGAAGTATGCAGTTTTGAAGAGGTAGACTTCTGTGGACTGCCAGCTGTTTACGCCCAAAAAGAATGCTCAGTCAGCAAAGACCATATCCCAAAACAAAGGATTGAGAAATGGCCACATTTGAAAGATGTATTCTTGTCAAGTACTGATTCTGATATTGATCTGTTGATTGGAGTAAATCTGCCCAAACTTATGTATCCATGGAGGGTGGTAAATAGCAAAGGCTTTTGCAATCAAATCCCGGTTGGGTTGTTGGTGGTCTCCTCCATTATGATCACACTTGTCTCACTAAGCAAGGAAAACCCTATGTCTACAGCCCTATGTCTATTTCTGTAGAGAATGTGAATGAGTTTCTGGTTCAACAATTCAATCATGACATCCCTGAGAGTGCATATGAAAAGTGGAAAAATAAGATCTGAGATTTCTGGAAAAAATAGACTCCTCTGCAAAACTACAAGAAGGACACCACCAGTTGCCACAACCATTTAAAAGGGTTCCCCAAAATGCCAAAGAACCGTCTGATAGCGTAGCAAAGGGCAGTGTCTTTAGAGAGGAATACAAGCTGTTCATGGACACCATTTTAAAATGTGGACATGCTGAACTTGGTATTGCAGAATACCCCACCAAAATGTGGACATGAAGAATTGGTATTGCAGAATACCCCACCATGGGGTACATCACCCCAAAAAACGAAGCCTGCGAGTAGTTTTTGATTGTTCTGCATCCTATCAATGGACATCTCTCTTAACAGTGAGCTCTTGCAGGGTCCAAATCTAACAAATTCCTTGATTGGAGTCCTGCTACATTTCCGCCTTGAGAATGTGGTCATCTTGGCAGATGTGGAGATGATGTGTCATCATGATACCAACAGAGCATGTTGACTTTCTATGTTTATTTATGGTAGGTCTGTCGTTATCGACCCCCATTGCAAGCCAGGTAGGGGATATTTTGACATCAGCTGACTATTTCATTGTTTGCAGCACTCTCGAGTGTGGACATATGCGTTGGGCGTTGGGGTTGCACGTGACTTGCAGATATGGTGCGTTATATATTTTACATTTAAAATATATACATTGGACGTTGTTAGACTGGGTGGAGGGAAGGACGCAGAAACAGAATTGTTGTAATGCTTTAGCAGAGTTTAATAATGTTTAAATCATACAAAATGCAAATTAGAAGGCATTCCTTCCCGGAAGGCGGCTCTGCTGCAAAGTCCAAGTCTTTGACTTTACTTGAGGGGTGGCGTGCACTGAGACTACTGTAGAAAGGACACGGGTATGCAGGCACTGTACTGCTAGCCCTCATGAGGCGGGCCTGCTTCAGTCTGCAAAACACAACAGCTATTAGTCCTTTCTCGCTGTCACAAAGGTACTCACGACCACGTCGCAGCTGATGTGATTTTAAGTTCCTTGCTGGAAGAGTCCTTCTCGACTCCTAGTCTTTCTTGTGCTCTCACCACCCCAGCCTCCCAGTCCTTCCACGCTAGGAATTCGGTGTCCACACAACCTCTCTCTGGATTGACTGGGAAATAAATATACACACAAACCTTTCTCTCCACCAATCACGCAACGCAGACACTTCCTTTTCCTAATTACTACACACAAGACAGGTGGACTTGTGCAGGTGGATCTGACAGTCCTCGGGTTGCCAGATCCCCCTGCAACATTCCCTCACACAGCACATTCATACTCACCCTATCCCGAGTTCACTTATCCCTAGTACTCAGGCGATCAAGACCACACAGTTGTAACAGACGTGCCCTTACTAAATGTGTTTTCTTTTCTCTGTTCAGTTACACCTGGTGCTAGGAGTGTTTAGCTCTGTGTGGCCACTCGTGCTTATTTCCCAGTTGGCCGTGGTACAAAAACAATTTGGTGAGCCCATGACACGGCTGCTGTTTTGCCTCAGCTCTGTTTTGCCTACTTTTTGCTATAATTAAGTTCCTTATACAACTTTGTGTCCCTTGGTCATCATTGGGGGAAGCTTTTGGCATCAAGCACCAGTGTGGAAGTTTTTGGAGCCACGTGGTTGACTCTGCAAGCCGAGATCTGCCCTCACTCACATCAGCCATTTTGGCTCTGCACTTTGGAACTGTGGTTTCAGGCCACGGAGTTCGAGTTGAATGGACCTTTTTGAATTAATTATTTTGAACTGGTTTTTAGCCTCTGTTTTCGTTGTTTTTCTTTTCTTTTCTTTTCTTTGTGTTCTTGTTCCAGGCAAGCTCATAACCTTACCTATTCCAGTTTGAGATGAGCATGGTATGTAAAATGTTTGGTTAGGTGCTTTCTGTGGGGGGTACCTACCTTCATTGTGTACTTTTCCAATTCATATATTTATATACCCTTTATGTTTTGGGGTTTGCTGTTTTGGAGTAATAGGATGGGTATAGTGTGAGCTTTATTTATCTTTTGAGGGGTAACTACTGCTAAATCAGGCTGTTTCTCTCTGTGGTTGCTTTATTTATTTATTTTTGTGTTACAGGAGTGGAGCTTGCCAGACCATAGTAACGCATGGTGGTGGTGTGTCCAGGCACCGGTTGCAGTGTGTGGTTTGGGGATCCCTGTGGGTGAGCACAGGTGTGTGTGTGAATGTGTAGGGTTATAGGGAACTCCACCCTGCTTCATAAAACTTCATTTATTGTGTTTAATTATTGTTTTCTTTCTTTCTTTTTTTGTTCTTTGAGGTTCATTTTATTTTTTTATTTTTATGACTGCCAGCCTGTAGTTTCCCTCAACAGCGTAAGCCTTGGCATGATTTTAGTACTGTTTTATGGTGATTTTTAATAAAAGTATTTTTTTTTGTGATTTGAAACATGTCTCATGCTCCTTCTTAGGGTAGACGACCTGTGTGTCTTTTAGATTAGTGAAAGTAATATTTCCTGGGGTGAAACTCCCCAGGTGGCATTGTCGGGAATTCCTACTTTCTTGATCACTGTGCCATCAATTGGGGTAGCGACACATTTTACTAGCCAGTTTTATACCTTAATTAGCATAGTTGTATAACCATATCACTCTCTTCAATTTACTCCCCTGACTGCCTCGCCACAATCTGGCGTTGTCGGCGGGATCTACTATTGAAGAAGCAGGGACGTGTTTCGTTTTTATATTTATTTTGAGTTTTTGTTGTTGGTGGATATTTTTTTCTTCTTTATTGTTTGTATTTTCAGCATTGGAGGCAAAACAGCAGGTGGTGTCAGGGACCTGGGCTTCTAAACTGGTGGCCCTGTTGCCTATCTGGGTTTGGTTACTTTTTTAGGGTAAGTGCTATGTCTTCTTACTGAGTCCAAACACTCTGAGTAGTTACCATGGAGGAGGAGTTGCAGCAGTTGAGGGACTTAGTCGCACAGTTGCGAGCAGATAATGAGCGGTTACAGCAGGAGCAGGCCCCTTCAATGCCGTCAACGTCTGGTGGAAACCCTCCATGCACCCCGACGGTTTCATTGGCTGCTACACCAGCAGCTATAGGTGCGTCCTTAACGGAGAGGTTGGTTTTTGTACCCAGAGAAAGAAAGTGCCCCATGTTTAATGGGAGGGCAAGCATTGGTTTAACTGAATGGATCGAGGAAGTGCAGGCTTGCATCTGGGCCCGTCACTTGACTCTTGTGATCAGGCATTTTTTTATGTTTCACCATTTGGAGGGAGAGGCTAGAGAAGAGATTAAATATCGGTCTAGTGCAGATAGGGGGGACCCCGCATGGATCCTAGCGATTCTTAAGGAATTATATGGTTGCTCGCAGTCTAACGTAGCCCTACAAGAAGTATTTTTTCTCTAGGACACAGCAGGAAGGAGAGACATTGCAAGAGTTTTCATTGGCTTTAATGAGCCTGATGGAACAAGTTAAGCGAAGCGCACCAACCCCTATGTCCAACGTAGAGTTTTTGTTATGGGACCAGTTTGTGGAACATGTGTTAGATAATGCTCTTCACCGAGAATTAAAGCAGTATGTACGCCGTCAGCCAACTGCCACTTTGTTGGAGGTCCGAGGAGCGCGAGAGTATACCCAGGGGCATTAGGGGTCAAAGTTATTCACTACCATCAGCTCAGGGCATTCAGTACGGGGTTCAAGGGACACAGCGGCTTGGCAATCGTAGGTCAGCTATGGGGTCTGACTTTGGTGAGTTAAGGGAGATGTTGAGATGTTAACAAGAACAATTAAATCAGCTCACTCAGAGTCTTTCTGTTTTGCAGGGCCCACAATGTAGTCGCCTTCTTCCAGTAGGCCCAGTAATATGTCGGCGGTGTCAGCAGCGGAGGCATTATGCTCGGCAGTGCAATGGTGAACGTGTCTCCTCTTACGTCCCGCGCCCTGTCAATGCTGCTCCATGCCCTCGTGGCGATGGACCCCCACGTCCTGGTCAGCACCAATAAAACTAGTGCCCTCAGCACTGCAGAGCCACAGTTCGGTTAGGGGGTCTCTTGGCTCCACTACCAGAAGTAGTTTATGCCTAGTGTCTAGACTAATGTCTACTTGTCCAACGGTAGATGTGTTAATGGGTGGGATTAATGTCGCCTGCTTGTTAGATACCAGTTCCATGGTGTCTACTATTCATGAGAGCTTTTTCCTGAAGTATTTTGAGCCCTGGGGTCAGGATCGTCTCCAGTCATGTCAGTGGTGACAACTGCATGCTGCCAATGGCCTGGCTATCCCATATCTAGGCTATCTCGAATTGGATGTGGAGCTTTGTGCCAAGCTTGTGCCTGGTTGTGGTGTCCTGATTGTTAAGGACCCTGCAGATGACTCTACCCCGCAAATCCCTGGTGTTCTAGGAATGAACGCCATAAGCCAATGTTATCAGGAGCTGTTTGGACAGTATGGTCTTGGGCCCTTTGAGCTGCCATCTGTGGTGCAGTCTCCTAGTCCAGTTTTCCAGGTGCTTTAACAGTGCCATGGGGTTACCACCTTGTCCTCTGGTCAGATAAGTGGGGTTAAAGTACGTGGTGCGAGGGCTTTTCGTGTTCCTGGAGGGGCAATGAAGTTTGTCGCTGCCACTTGTTCCGAGCATTTTTCAGGCTGTACTGTACTTTTTGAGCCCCTAGATTCTGGATTGCCAGTGGGACTGTTAGCCTTTCCATCACTGGTCCAGGTAATCCGGGGAACAGTGTATGTTCCTGTGGTTAATTTGGGCAGGACGGATGCCTTGCTCCACTCTCATACCTTTCTAGGTAACTTGAGTCGGGTTTACCTGGTCACCCTTCCCAATGGTATTAGTGAGGTGAGACCAGCTGTGGGTACGGTATCCTCCCATATAGCCTCTTTCTCCATGTCTGATCAGATTGATGCATTGGAGCTCTCTGGCTTGTCGCAAGAAGAGCGGGGACAGGTGCAGTTTCTTCTAAATAAATATAGTGCTGTGTTTTCAGCTCATGATGGGGATTTGGGGTGTACTAACCTAATTTCCCTTGACATTCCCTTGATAGATGACATGCCTGTCTGGCAATGCCATCGCCACATTCCTCCTTCTGAGTATGAGCTGGTTAAAATGCACATTCACCAGTTACTAGCAAGTAAGGTGATTCGAGTTGTAGTCCTTATGCCTCTCTCATCGTTCCTGTTAAAAAGAAGGATGGCAGTTTATGTATGTGTATTGATTATCACCTGCTCAATAGTAAGACCCAAAAAGATGCGTTTCCTCTCTCTTGTATAGAAGAATCATTGGATGCCCTGTCTGGGGCCTGTTGGTTCTCCACTCTAGACTTGGCCAGTGGCTATAATCAGGTCCCAGTTACCGAGAAAGAAAGGCCAAGATGGCTTTTTGTACTCCGTTTGGCCTATTTAAATGGAATCGTATGCCGTTTGGCCTCTGTAATGCACCAGGTACCATTCAACGTCTGATGGAACGCATGTTCGGGGATCAGCAGTGCCAATCGCTGCTTTTATACCTGGATGATATTGTTGTGTTCTCATCCAGTGTGTCTCAGCATTTGCAGAGGTTAGGAATGGTGTTAATGCGATTACAGCAGGAGGGTCTGAAGACTAAATTGGAGAAGTGTGTGTTCTTTCAGGGAGAGGTTTGATATCTTGGTCATGTTATCTCTAGGGATGGGGTGTCTACTGACCCAGGGAAGATTGACACAGTGGCTAATTGGCCCCATCCAAGTACGGTAGCTGAATTGCGTTCCTTCCTGGGGTTTACCAGCTACTATCACCGCTTTGTACCGGGTTTTGCCAAATTGGCTGCCCCGTTACATAGATTGGTGGCAGAAGTGACACAGAATAAACATCGGAAGGAACCGTCCTGGAATTTTGCAGCAGCCTGGACGCAGCATTGCAGTGAGAGTTTTGAGGCTTCAACTATAGCTCCATGAAGTTGCTCACCCTTAAGTGGGCCATGACAGAGATGTTTAGGGAGTATTTACTGGGGCACAAGTGTGTTGTGTTCACAGATTATAATCCAAGTTAGGAGCTACTGAGCAACGGTAGGCTGCCCAATTAGCTTCTTTCGATTTTGAAATCAAATACCGGTCTGGGTGTAGTAATAGGAATGCTGACGCGCTGTCTCGACCCGGGTAATGTTGTGCCTGCTACAGCCTTCCCTGAATTATTCCAGGAGACAGTGGCGGCGTCTAATAGGCCTCCAGCTGTTCAAGCTGCTATCATGGCATTTCCAGGTTATAATCCACCTGATCTCTCTGCTTTACAGGAAACTGTTCCAGTTATTCAAGGGGGTCTCCAATTTTGGAAGCAACAGCAACGCACTGATTTCAGTGAGTGCCGTCAGCTCTCCAAGGCTGCTGTATCATTGCTGCACCAGTGGGATTGCTTGGTAATAAGACAAGAGGTGCTTTATAGGCAAGTATTTAGTCCGGATGGAGGTGAAGAAGTTTTAGAGCTGGTGTTGCCCTCCATGTTGCAACGAGAGGTGTTTTTACAGCTATACAATGAGCATGGTCACCAAGGTAGGGAGCGTACAGTGGAGTTTTTGAGGCAACAGTGTTATTGGCCTGGGATGTCTGTGGAGGTTGCAAAGTGGTGCCAAGAGTGTGAGAGATGCCAGGTATCAAAGGACACTCAACCTGCAGCGCGTAGTTTTATGGGGCATTGATTGGCCTCACGGCCTAATGCGATTGTGGCAATGGATTTACTTTACTGGAACCATCTCGAAATGGAATGGAAAATATTCTTATTTTGACTGATGTCTTCAGCAAGTATACCACAGCAGTCCCTACACGAGATCAGCGGGTTGCCACGGTGGCCCAGGTGTTAGTGACTGAGTGGTTCTATAAGTTCGGGGTCCCAGGTCATATACATTCAGACCAGGGGCAAAGTTTTGAGAGTACCCTTATTAGATAGCTTTGCGACCTTTATAAGGTTGAAAAATCTCGCACTACTCCTTATCACCCTGCTGGAAATGGACAGTGTGAACGTTTTAATCGCACACTTCATAATCTGCTGCGCACTTTGCCCGTTCCGCAGAAGAGGGAATGGGCATCTTGTCTTCCCCAACTGCCCTTTAGCTATAATACCACTCCACATCAGATGACTGGTGAGTCTCCACACTTCCTGATGTTTGGTCAGAAACTACGGTTGCCTGTTGATTTCTTGTTGGGAAGGGTGGGGGAACCAGAACCAGGCAGTGTGCAAGACTGGGTGTAGGAGCACCAGACTAGGTTGCGGACTGTATTCAGAGGGGTTGAGGAAAGTTTGCGTGTAGCTGCAGCTAAGCGTAAAGCACAGCATGATCAACATGTTTGGGGTCCTCCATTGATAGAGGGCCAGTTGGTTTATATTCGTGTCTGCAGCACCAGAGGAAGGCATAAGATCCAAGACTCCTGCAGCCATGTAATGTATCAAATAATTAGAGGTCCTACTGATGGTGGTGCAGTGTATACTATCGCAGATGTTTTGTGCATCACTTGGATTGAATGCTGAGCAATTTCTGAAGAACAACATCTGGATCAATGGTCCTACATTTTTGTCAGGCTTGCCTAAACACTGGCCAAATCCACCTGTCGAACTTGCAATCTCTCCAGATTAATCAGAGTTGAAGCGAGAAGTGCTTGAAATCCATCCCACTGTTGCAGGTCTCTATGATGCCACTAGCGCACTATAGAATTACTTTTTAACCTGGCGTAAACTCAGGATTCTGCCATTGCTTGGATCCTGAAGCTGAAGTGTTTGCTTGCCCAATGTGTCCCAAAAGGGACAGGGGCCTTAAAGACATCAAAGACATTTTAGATTTGGTAATATAAAAGATAAACTGGTAATATAAAACATATATATTTTGTTATAGCCACATGCAGGGGCCGGATACGTTGGAGCCAAATTTATTTAGAATTTGCTTTTAGTTTAGACTCTTCTTTTGCTTGAAATTTGCTGGCTTTCAGGCCTTTTATTTTGACAGATAGAGATGGCGTCTTCCACATGGTTTTGGATTCAGGTAGACAATGGAGGTTGCCATAGTTGAATAGTTTTTACCGCTTTAACCTTACATTTTGAACTAAACTTGATTGGAATTTAGAAAACCCCTTGTTTTTTAAACATATACTAGAATTACCTCCTCCTTTGTGGATTACCAACAATTTGGATCTACTCCAATGTGCATCACCTGCTTGACTGCCTGCTACCTCTCTCCCTACTGCCTGCCTGACTGTGTGCCCTCTCCCTTCCCGCCTGCCTCTTCTACCATATATGAACACGTCTGCTGCTTAAAATACAAACTCTGCCAACAAACTGTCTTTGGCTTTGTAGCATCAACCTTAAATAAATAAATGAATAATTAAATAAACATATCATGCTGCCCTTTTTTTTAGTTTCTCCGTGTGTTTTTCCCATTTTAATCACCTGTTGGTTGATGGTGCGGAAGCCGTGCAGATGCAGCTGCAGGCGTTTCAGAAGCTCAGTGTGTGACGTCTAGTTGTGCGTTAAGCAGGAGATGTGTGTTACACTCCGGCTCCGGCTGGGCGACCCTGCTGCCGCTGTTTAGTTCCAGATCAGATCGAATGCACCTGACCCAGGTAATTAAGGTGTGCTGGAGCGAATATTAGAGCAGGTGTGCTTGATTAGAACTGGAGAGAACCACAGCTGGACAGGAATTCAGCAAGAAACTGACTTCACAGTGTTTCAGGAAAATTTATTTCAACTTTACAAACATAGAAAATAATACTGTATAATAATAATAATAATAATAATAATAATAATAATAATAATAACAACAATAAGAACAATAACAATAATAATAATAATAAAAATAATAATAATAATAATGATAATAACAATAAGAACAATAACAATAATAATAATAATAATAATAATAATAATAATAATAATAAGTCAATAAAGTGACTTTGTCAGAAAAGCATTACTCAGTTCAGCGCTAGTGT
>JBBPDE010241645.1:0-11970 GCA_037974605.1 Nannopetersius ansorgii | reverse complement strand
CTTCAGGCCACGACACCTCATCCTGTGTGTGTGTGTGTGTGTGTGTGTGTGTGTGTGTGTGTGTGTGTGTGTGTGTGTGAATGAATGTGGGCGGGTGAAGGCCAGGCCAGACTAATATGGGCGTAGGTGTGCAATTATATGCTGCTACCTGTCTGTCTGCTTTCTGTCTTTATGTGAGGAAGAGAAAAAAAGAGAGAGAGAGAAGTATAGAGAGATATAAGGAGGAAGAAAGGAAGAGCTATAAAAGAAAGTGAGAGAAAAGAAGAGTAATATGATTTTAAAAACCATCAATATATGATTGTGCATTTATTAGTTCTTTGGTAAAGTTTTGTGTAGTGTGTGTGTGTGTGTGTGTGTGTGTGTGTGTGTATGTCGGAGGCACATCTAAACACACAAACACACTATAGTCTCTTCCACCACCACCAAAGAGAGATGGTGTTTATATGTGTGTCTCCAAGCTCTCTCTGTCTCCAGCCCCGCCACCCGCTCCTCACTTTAAAGTGTATTCTTAGACCTCGCACCCTCTTCCCGTCTGTCTCCTGTTACCAGGCAGCAGCAGCTTAATGTTCTGGTTGCTGGCAGGGGACGCCGTGTAGCTTCAGTGTAGCCAGAGGCGGGTAGTAATGTGCTACATTTACTTCGTTGCATTAACTTAAGTAACATTTTGGATAAACTTTACTTGTAAGAGTAGTTTTAATGCACCTTACTTTTTACTTTTAATTTGTGAAGAAACGCTACTTTTACTTTTTACTCCGTTGCGGTGAGACACATTCCGCTCGCTACTATTATTTTTATTCATGTAATTCAGTACACAGTGGTTTCTTTAGTTTGTCAGACTTCCACCAAAGGCTCTGTCACATGACTCTTTCGCCAATCAAGCGTAGCCACTAACAACGCTTCACTCCGTTTCACCAATCAAATGGAGCCAGGCAGTCACATGACCACGGACAAAATCTCCACAGCCTTGCACAGAAGCAAAGTGATTGAGAGCAGAAAACAGTGCCGCAAAACAACAGCAGTGTTTCATGTTTACCTCACACACTATAAAAACGAGGAGTTATACAGTATGTGTCAACATTTCAGCAGGGGAGAATTAGCAAACAAGATGCAGATGCCACCTGGGCATCCGCAAACCCCCCCCCCCCCGATCCATGGCTGAGATGCAGACCTACCACCACCACCCTCAGCTAGTGAACAATTTTATGTTTTTGTCTATTTGATTACATTCATGCTCTGATTATTGAAACAATAAATCAGAAGTCATTTAGTACTTGAGTAGCTTTTCATTAACTACATTTTTACTCAAGTAATTATTTGGATGAGTACTTTTTACTTTTACTATTAGTCTAAAGTAACAATACTCTTACTTGTGTACAATTTTGGCTACTCTACCCACCTCTGGGTGTAGCAGCGCTTAGTAGCATTGTATTTGGAGTGCACCATTGCTCAGGTGACTGACCAAGAAGCCTTGTAGTTACAGTGTAGCGTCACTCGGGTCGTTAGCCTGAGAAGCCTTGTAGCTGCGGTATATAGTTTCTCAGATGGCTGGTTTGCCTTGTGGCTGTAATGTAGCATCACTTGAGTGGAACCCTGGACTCCTTGTTCAGCTGTCTGAGCCGAAAGGCCTTGTAGCTGCAGTGTAACATACCTCAGGCATCTTTGAGCCAGTGGGGAGAGTGACGCTTAGCTGCTATCCCAGTGAAGAAGGTGGGAGACTCTTTAGCCAGTGGGGAAACATCAAAACAAACACAAGCTATACAAAACAATACCTGACACCTGCATTAAGTGGCAACCATATTATGCTAGTGCAGTTACACATACACTCACATGCTAATATGAAAATGTTAGTACAGTACTGTAGAAAAATATTTGGTTACCTGCAAAAATTATATTTACATTTACATTTACAGCATTTAGCTGACGCTCTTATCCAGAGCGACGTACATCAGTGCTTAAGACTGTTTAGATCAGCAATGAGTGTTCTTTTCACATGAATACTACTAAAAATGCTGGATAAAGCTAAAATTAATACACATATCAAATATTATACAATAAATAGTGCTTTTAGGTACAGTGTATCATTGGGTTCCTTGTGGAAACTCAGTATTTCTTGTAGTTTCTACTAGAAACCTAGTTTTACTCAATCGGTCTTTCATTAAATTAAATCAGGAGCTGCTGATGGACTTTCACAAATCCTGGCAACCAAACGTTTTTACAAACAAAACAAGTCTTGCTTGTTTGCATTTATTTTAATGTTATTTTTTCTAGTAGAAAGACACTTCACCACACATTGTGAAAAATGACTTTAAACAATTTGCAAAGGTGCCCAAGAATTTTGCACAGTACTGTATGTATTGCATTTTTACATAATTATGTGTGCATGTATTATGCATGTGTGTGTATTTATGGGTAAGAGATTTCAGGGTTAAACAGAGTGTTTCTGTGTCCACCCTCTGAACGGTGGCATGTCAGTCATTATTGTGCCAAACCCCGTTTTGGTTTTTTTTGCAACTGTGTGTGTGTGTGTGTGTGTGTGTGTGTGTGTGTGTGTGTGTGTGTGTGTGTGTGTGGCTGTTTCATTAGCCTGTTTTGTTGACATCAGAAGGCCTGCATGTGCTGCAGCAGTAACAAAAGCTCTGGCATTTTCTCCTGTGTCACAGAAAGTGTTCTCTGAAATGCCTAAATAGGCCCCCCAATATGCTCCCAGAACACTATAATTTCAATTTAAACTAAGCTTAATGCATTACCATTAAAGAAAATGTAAAGGTAAAGCCATATTTGCCTCGCCGCCGAGATAAGCAACATGGAAGTTCGTTGGACAAAGGTATTGGGACACCGCAGTGAGGTGAACGTTTTTCAAGGAATAACCTCTGATCTGCTCAGGCTAAAAATACAAATGGCTCGTTGGAAATGTCACCTGGAGCGCACCGTTGAGAAATCACGCTTGGAGCATGGGGGCTCTTTGTGTGAAAATATATTTATTGCCACAAAAAAGCCCAAAAAATGTGGAGGATATTTGCAGTTTCCGCATTATTGTGGGGATTTCTGGAGTTTGGTTCTCCAAAAAAATCTGCATGTGACTGAATCCGCGACTCTAATCTGCATAAACCAATCAGAACTTTTGCCAAGATCAGCTCAAACCAGTTGAACCACCTGAATGTGTGCTTTGTAGCTGCGGTATATAGTTTCTCAGATGGCTGGTTTGCCTTGTGGCTGTAATGTAGCATCACTTGAGTGGAACCCTGGACTCCTTGTTCAGCTGTCTGAGCCGAAAGGCCTTGTAGCTGCAGTGTAACATACCTCAGGCATCTTTGAGCCAGTGGGGAGAGTGACGCTTAGCTGCTATCCCAGTGAAGAAGGTGGGAGACTCTTTAGCCAGTGGGGAAACATCAAAACAAACACAAGCTATACAAAACAATACCTGACACCTGCATTAAGTGGCAACCATATTATGCTAGTGCAGTTACACATACACTCACATGCTAATATGAAAATGTTAGTACAGTACTGTAGAAAAATATTTGGTTACCTGCAAAAATTATATTTACATTTACATTTACAGCATTTAGCTGACGCTCTTATCCAGAGCGACGTACATCAGTGCTTAAGACTGTTTAGATCAGCAATGAGTGTTCTTTTCACATGAATACTACTAAAAATGCTGGATAAAGCTAAAATTAATACACATATCAAATATTATACAATAAATAGTGCTTTTAGGTACAGTGTATCATTGGGTTCCTTGTGGAAACTCAGTATTTCTTGTAGTTTCTACTAGAAACCTAGTTTTACTCAATCGGTCTTTCATTAAATTAAATCAGGAGCTGCTGATGGACTTTCACAAATCCTGGCAACCAAACGTTTTTACAAACAAAACAAGTCTTGCTTGTTTGCATTTATTTTAATGTTATTTTTTCTAGTAGAAAGACACTTCACCACACATTGTGAAAAATGACTTTAAACAATTTGCAAAGGTGCCCAAGAATTTTGCACAGTACTGTATGTATTGCATTTTTACATAATTATGTGTGCATGTATTATGCATGTGTGTGTATTTATGGGTAAGAGATTTCAGGGTTAAACAGAGTGTTTCTGTGTCCACCCTCTGAACGGTGGCATGTCAGTCATTATTGTGCCAAACCCCGTTTTGGTTTTTTTTGCAACTGTGTGTGTGTGTGTGTGTGTGTGTGTGTGTGTGTGTGTGTGTGTGTGTGTGTGTGTGGCTGTTTCATTAGCCTGTTTTGTTGACATCAGAAGGCCTGCATGTGCTGCAGCAGTAACAAAAGCTCTGGCATTTTCTCCTGTGTCACAGAAAGTGTTCTCTGAAATGCCTAAATAGGCCCCCCAATATGCTCCCAGAACACTATAATTTCAATTTAAACTAAGCTTAATGCATTACCATTAAAGAAAATGTAAAGGTAAAGCCATATTTGCCTCGCCGCCGAGATAAGCAACATGGAAGTTCGTTGGACAAAGGTATTGGGACACCGCAGTGAGGTGAACGTTTTTCAAGGAATAACCTCTGATCTGCTCAGGCTAAAAATACAAATGGCTCGTTGGAAATGTCACCTGGAGCGCACCGTTGAGAAATCACGCTTGGAGCATGGGGGCTCTTTGTGTGAAAATATATTTATTGCCACAAAAAAGCCCAAAAAATGTGGAGGATATTTGCAGTTTCCGCATTATTGTGGGGATTTCTGGAGTTTGGTTCTCCAAAAAAATCTGCATGTGACTGAATCCGCGACTCTAATCTGCATAAACCAATCAGAACTTTTGCCAAGATCAGCTCAAACCAGTTGAACCACCTGAATGTGTGCTTCATTCTCCTTCTGTCCTTCATTCCCCACTCAGCCTCCTAATAAAGTTAATGCCCACAAGGAATCTTGGTACTATTCAGTTGTAGACATTTTGTCTCACACGGAATATTCACTCTGCTCCCATTTGGCAGCATTAAAGCCTGATTGGCCCTACTGTGTGAAGATTTTTTTCCCACAAGCCATCAGACATTTTAACACACAGACTGAGCTTTACACAATTTCCCCCAGCCAAGACATGCTTGGAGTCCAGGTTTTCCTCTTCAGTTTAGAACTGGAGCTACAATAGTCAATAGCCACTGGTCAATAGTTAATCAAAATGTTTTCTGTAAACATTTATGGAAACTGACCTGTATCTTCTCAAAGGTCAAAGAAGTACATCAGGACTGCTTTGGCATGGAAGTGGTGAAAAGAACTTCTTCTGACCACCAGAACTGCTAAGACCCTCACTATCTTCACATGTAGACTGAAGACTCACCTGTTCACTGAGTATTTAGGAGATAAACTATACAAACACAGACTTCACAAAAATATCTTCTGCGTGTGATCTAATAGGGTGCTTATGACTCCATCTCTGGTAGAGTGTTAGCTGTTTTAAGTCTAGGCTCACTAGAATGAAGGATTCTAGGGGGATCACCCCTCTGTCCTGTTCATTCAGTTGTTGCAGTCAAGTCTGGATAACTGTCACCTGCAGGCTCAGGGTCTGGAGAACCAGGTCAAGAACCGGGAGCTCTTAGAGGACCAGAACAAGCAGGTCCAATCGCATATTCAGGGTATGCATGGGCGATAGAACAAGGGTTATTTTCTTTGTACTAACTGGCAGTAAAGCCAGTAAAGGTTACACCTTTATGCCTCCTCAGTACATAGATCTTCCAGATGTTCCAATAGTTTTTCAATTTGTATTTTTTCTCCATCTGGATCAGCCATGCTAGAGAAATGTACAGGTTGATTTACTAGCTGTGTTTGAAAAGTGCACTCATTCACTATGTAGCGCACTATGTAGTGAATCAGCCATGTTGTTCAAAATCTGTCAGTTTCACCCACCCAAAATGGCCCGTGACATGCCAAAATCTAGTTTCCAGACAATGTACACTACATGAATACATATAAACCATCATCCATTGCGGGTTTCTTTTACTTTTATCCCGTGAAATGATCAGGTGTCTCAATGCTTTTGTCCATTTGATGTAGCGGGGGAGGGAATTCCACTTAATTTATATAAAAGCAAACTCCGGACAGTACTGTTTAATGGCAAATGCTTATGGAGGGTTTCCTTCATGAGTAAAATATTTCTATCAGCAAGAAAGAGTTGAGCCAGAAGGGAGCATTGTCGACCAAGAAGGAGACGTTACAGATCATCTATGCCTTCTGTAATCATGGGAAATCTGAGATCTCTGGGAAATAAGAGCTAACAGCGTTAACCCGGCAGTGTATTATTATGCAGCTAAGGGAGTCCTGGCGAACAGCACTAACTCCAGACACAAACGTGGTGCTGCCCAGACAGAACGAGGGAGAGTAGTAAGAGAAAAGGAGGGGTCTGGCAGTGTTTGTGAGCTACAGATGGTGTAACCCTGGGCACATCACTGTGAAAGAACAGCTATGCAGCAAAGGTATTGAGCTGTTAGCCGTTAGCATGCGTCCATACTATCTCCCGAGAGAATTCTCGCATGTCATCGTGATAACAGTCTATGTCACCCTCTCAGTCAACGCGGAGGCAGCCTGTGACTCTCTTCACTCCGTGATAGCCCTTTTTTATGTTTACATTTATGGCATTTAGCAGAGGTTCTTATCCATTGCGAGGTACATCAGTGCTTAAGGAAGTTACACAACATAACCAACACTGTCAAACAGAAAAAGCAAGTCAGATAATAAAACACAAGTAGGGAACAGTTAAGAGGGAAAGTGGCTGAGGGATTTGTTAAATATATAGGAAAAGATGTATAAGAGATGTGTGGGAGCACTGGTTAGTCACCAAGATGCTCCTTAAAGAGGTGGGTCTTCAGACGACGCATGAAGACAGGGAAGGGCTCCGCAGATCGCATTTCAAGAGGAAGTTTGTTCCACCACTGCGGGGCCAAGACTGAAAAGAATCTAGATGCATGTCCACCTCGACTGTTTGATGAACCCCCAGATGTCTGGTAGTATTGTGTGCCCACTCGATTACTTTTCTCCTTAGTGAATCTGGAACAAATGTTTTTCTGTCTGGTCTCCCCAAGGGAGACGGTTCTCTAGTGTTTAATCTCTCTATTTCTTGATCAAGATCCCAACTGATGGGCACTACTATTAACTCAGAAGGAATAATAGGTTCATTCGTTTCAGGTGCTTCAGCTGAAGAAAAGCACATAGACAAAGAGTGTGCCTTTCCCTTACGAGAACCAGGATGATAAGTCAGCATGTAGTTGAACCTGCTAAAGAATAGAGCCCACCGAACCTGTCAAGGACAGAGCCGCTTAGCCTTCCGTATATACTCAAAATTTCGGTGGTTGGTGAACAGAGTAAAGGGGTGTCTGGCTCCATCTAACCTGCGGTGATGGAAGTGTGCAAATCCGAGGAATCTTTGTAATTCCTTCACGGTTGTGGGCTCTGCCCACTCAGCTATGGCTGTAGCCTTCCTGTCATACATCGGCACTTCCTCCGGACCGATGAGATAGCCAATAAATGAAATTTCTTTAACATGAAATTCACATTTCTCTGCCGTTACATATCTTGTACGCAAGCAGACGACAAAGGATTGCGCGTATTTGCTGAACGTGCTCGGTGAGATTTTTTGAGTAAATCAGAATATTGTCCAAATAGAAGATAACAAATTTCTGTAGCCAATCCCCGAAAACGTCATTCATAAATGCTTGGAAGCATGAAGGTGCACTGGCCAAGCCATATGGCATTACAGAATATTGATAATGACCGGAGTCGTGGTAAATGCAGTCACCTGCCCTAATGTGCAGGAGGTTATATGCGCTTTGAAGGTCGAGCTTAGAATAAATGCTCATCCCACGGAGCTGCTAAATGGCCAGGCGAATGAGCAGAAGAGAATGCACATATTTCACTGTGACTAATTTAGTCCCCTATAATCAATGCATGGTCGGAGACTCCCTTCCTTCTTTTCAAAAAAGAAAAAAACTGGCAGATGCAGGGGAATGGGACCTGGCGAATGTACTCCTCAAAAATGTACTCCTCCATTACACTTGTCTCTTTCTCAGAGAGAGGGTAGATGCAAGAGTGAGGTGGCTCCTTACCCAGCAGGTGCTCAATCGCACATGAGGAGGGAGGCAAGCAGCCTTGGATGTACTAAACATCTCTGCTAGATTGTGATACTCGAGGGAATCTGCAACGGGGTTTCAGTCTTAGGGGTTGAGGTCATCCCTAAACTAATTGCCAAGCAATGCGTGTGGCAGTTTGCACCCCATTGCAAGATCCTCACAGCACCCCAATCATCACAGGATTATGTAGTTTTAACCAGGATAGACCCAGAATCATGAGGGCTCGGGATGTTTTAAGACATGGAACGTTATGTGTTCCTCATGTCCTGGGTCTATTCTCACAAGTACAGGTTGTGTTATCCAGCCGACAGATTGGCCTGCGATTAAGTGCCCATCCAAGGCTTGCACAGGAACAACCTTTGGCAATCTCTCCACAGGAACTCTGTATGCAGTCACAATTGCTTTGGACATGAAGTTTCCCGCTGAGCCAGAATATATAAGCGCTGAAACAGAAAACTTATTAATGTACAGGTTAACTTTAACAATACATTGTGTCTTAGAATCATGATTGAGGGATAATATAGATGAGAGAAACTGAACCTTAGGATTGAGGAGGGAGCAATTTACCACTAAATGTCCACTACCCCCACAGTACATACATTATCCCTCCATTCTTTATCTACGCCGTTCTTGGGGTGTTCGTTTCTGAGAACCCAAGCCCTACGGTTCTGGGGCTTGACTGTTGGTCTCACCACTGGCAGAAGTGGCTTTCACACTTGCCAAGACTCCTCTGGAGAATGCACTGACACCTTTGTTCCTCTTATGTTGATCAAGCTTGATGCTTATGTGGATCTTCTGATCCAGTGACAGCCCTTCATCTCGAATTGTATCTCATGACTTAACCCTTTGCTGTAGACTGCAGAGATTGCTCATTCCAGCCGCTTTCTGCAGCGAGAATCCGGAACTTCACAGCATACTCTGCTACTGTTTCATTGCCTTGCCTTAACTGTAAAAGTCATGCACGGCTGGTCTTGCCATGGTCAGAGTAGTCAAATGCAGCCTTGAACTCGTCTCTGAAGTTCAAGAACTCCGGTGCTTGTGTGCCTCCTTTTGCCCACATAGTGGTAGTCCAATACAGAGTTCACCCTGTCAGTCTTTGGGTTATCAGTGATACTTTCTGCTGTGGGTTCAGTTTAGGGTACTCTGCAAAGTACAAATCACATGTCAGTAGGAAATTTTCTACATGTAGCTGAGTCTCCACCATACCTCTCCAGGAGTGAGGCATGCTTAGGTGCCTTAAAGAGCGGTGGAGATTGTACTGCAATTACCTGATGTCCCACCGCTTGGTTGATTTGGTCTAGCTGTGTCTGGTTGGCGACCATGTGTTGTTGAAGCTGGGATTCCTTGGGTGGTAGAGGAATTGCTACTGCGTAAATGGTTCACCACTGCCCTGGAACCAGTGACACCATTTTTCCAGAGCCCACTTGACAGCCAGTCACTCACAGTCCCCTACCGCATATTGCTCTTGAGTGGGGTTACATTTTCTGAAGAAGAAACTGTAAGATCCCCAAAGGTCTCAATCTCACTATCCGAATGTTGGAAAGTGGCCCTGATTTGGCGGATAAACTCAGGATAAGAATGGGCCATATCCAAATCCGCCCCAGGCCTGCAGTGGCCGAATCAGCTGCCTGCCCAGTGAGGAGGGAAATGAGAAGTGTGATCAGTGGCATACCTAGAGGGCTGGAACTCAAATTACTTGTTTAGTTTCGTCAAAAACATGTTGCACTTCTCACGTCCCCACCATCTCATTTCATCAGGTAATGAGAATTTTGATTCAATAGAAGAAGGGTAAAAGGAAGAAGGAGAAGATCTTCAACAATAAGCTTATGATAGGCCTTCTCGAGAGTAGGCCTCGTAAAGGGCCTCCCTTAAAGCTGCCACATCCCGACACGCTTCACTTCCAGTTCCGCTTTTGTATCAGGTGACCTGTGTGTGTGGCACTTGTGTGCTTTAATGATAGTTTGGATTACACAATTTGCTTATACCAAAGCTTCAAATGCAAAGATTATGAGCAAATATGATCATATAACATTCTTTTCTTACATCATTAAAAGTGGCACAATTTCCAAAGAAGGACATCTGTACCCAAACTTCTGATGGTCAGTGTATGTGCGGGTCTGTGTGTTTGTGTGTGTGACAGGTGTGTGGGGGTTAGTAATCTGTCCCCCATGCTGCTGATTCCTCTAGTAGCTCTCATGTGTTCTTGCTGAAATCTGGCTGGGGCAGTTAACACTTGGTAAATCTTTCTCTTGTCAGCCAGCCAAGAGCCATTAACCTCCGCCAGCCTTCAATGGAGCTTCGACTTCTGAAAGCCGCTGCTACAGAGTGACTGTACTGCCTCTGCTACGATTGGGCAGTCAGCTAAACCTTTTCCCTACATCAAGACTCTGGAGCCACTACTCTCGGTCAACAGGTTTAATGACACAGGGAAAGGTGAAGCTGCAACATACAGTACAAGACATAAACACTTTGACTATAATGTACAGATGTTACAATGAAAATATATGAACTTTATTTTTAATACAAATCAACTTGTTTTTTCCACAATATGCACATGGATTACTTTCCTCTCTAACTCAAATATAAAATATTAAATTATGACTCTTATTTCTACAATAAATTCCTTGTATCTTTAAATTATTTGCCATTGCTCTTTAGCTAAGAAACAGCTGCTCATAATTGGCTACAATCAGTGCTTTTATTACACCCTGAAATCTACACATACACCAGTGTGCATAAGCATGTGCACGGGTTTGTTCTTTTTCCGTTAAAAAAATAGATTAAGGTTAGCCATTTCTAACCTTAATCTATTATTGTTATTGTTATACATACAGGGATAAAATGGAACACACCTGATCAAACCCGACATGTTTTGTTGATTTTGTGAATCCTCTACATCCTCTACAGTGAATGCATTTAAATAGATGCATTTTTCTGCAGTTTTAGTGCATACATTTAGTTTATTTGCAAGATTAAAAATATGTGCTGTAACTTTGGCTCAGACCTCATTTGATCCCCTTCCCCATGTTCAATTCAGCAAATTAAAACTAATTGTGTGTTAAAATGTGCTCCTCTGTAGAAAGAAGATGTGTACTTATTTTCACATCAAAAACGACAGCTTTTAAACTGTAAAACACTATTGTACTAAAACACGAAATACTGTATATATACATATTAGGCATATTATTATGAACATAAGTAATAATGACATAAGTAGTTATATTGCACATGGTAAGATTATTGCACACGCAATATTGCACATAAGGATAATGATTTAAGAAACACAGTAATAACATTCTGAGACCTCAAGGTTTACTAATACATTGTTAGTAGTATACTACAATGCTACATTAAGTTGTGTACTGTGTTACTGTTATAAACAAATAGGAAACTTTAAAATAAACTAAAAACTCTTATGGGACATATTTATGACCCCATGTCTAATAAAACACTTTCTGTATGTGTTAGAGTCTCTGTTTGTGTGGTGTGTGTGTGTGTGTGTGTGTGTGTGTGTGTGTGTGTGTGTGTGTGTGTGTGTGTGTGTTTCAGCCATTGCTTTCTGCCTCTCCTGGTCATGTCACGATGACCAGAAACCAATTATCAGCATATTGCAGTTCAGAAAGAGCTCTCCTGCATGAGACTCTTTTCTTCTGAAAGAGAAAATGTCAGGGTGACCTGGTCTGCATAGTGGAGTGCACTTTCATTTGGGAATAAACACACACACACACACTCAGAAAAAAACCACTCAGGCCCTGCCAGGCTCCACTGGCAGCTTCCACAAAGTTCCATCTGAGGCAGAGAAGGATAGAAACTGGCCACTTCTCATACACACACACACACACACACACACACACACACACACACACACACACACACACACACACACACACACACAC
>JBBPDE010241636.1:0-11970 GCA_037974605.1 Nannopetersius ansorgii | reverse complement strand
AGATAGATAGATAGATAGATAGATAGATAGATAGATAGATAGATAGATAGATAGATAGATAGATAGATAGATATACATATATACATACATACGTATCTTTTATTTTTAACACAATATGCACATAAATGCACTTTTTTGACTTAAAATGTTATGCAAATTTAACTGAAACCTCTTTGTTGAAGTTTACAGTCCCTTCACAAGCCACGCTGGTTCTGTCATACACATAGGATGTCTGACTTTGATCCCACCCCGTTTCAAAACTCAGCCAATTAAATCACTGTTCTTCGTGTTCTGTTTACGATTATGCAGGATAAGCTCCACCCACAAATCACTGGCTCTCTCTTCAACTGGAGAAGTTCTGTTACTGTTGCTTATTTATGTTTTTTATTCATATTTTATAGCTTTGCCTTCCAAAAAAGGCTCCGACTCTAACACATTAAACGATAAACCTATGTGTAGTTTGAAGTCGTGTGTAGCTGAAAGTAGAGTGTGAAGAGTGGAGCTAAACCTGCTGAGAAAGTGAGGAGCGAAAGGTTTATCCCCGAGGAAGACGGAGGTAGCGAGAAGAAAGGAGTTTAAATCTTTAAGTGTCTGCAGATCAGAGCAGGACCACACATGAAAGGAAAAGCGAAAGTGGCAGAGGAGAACATGAACTGCGGCGTTGAAGAGGACACGTTGAATAAAAAGTGCCCTTGTTTCCTCTGGTCGCTTGGTGATACAGACAGGAGGGGGCATTAGTTTGTGTTGTTCTCAAGGCAACGGAGGGAGCCAAGAAGGGGTGGCTCTGGTCCACTGATTTATTTTTCTCTTCTCAAACTCGAGCACCAGATTTGACGCACCGGTAGTTAAGGTAAGCCTTCAATAGTCTCAAAATTACTGTTTCTTTTTCTCTTCAGGCATCATTCAGCTGGACCTCCTAAAGAAACAGCTACATGCTGCCCAAAGAGACTGGTCACAGTTTCAGTTTTGCACGTTAATAGAAACAGTTCGACCTCGACTAACAGGTAAACCCAGCTTGATTTGTGCAAAAGGAAAATACATGCTGTATGTAGGTTGCAAGAGCTGGTGAGTCATTTACAAAGCAGGTGTTTGAGGTAGGTTTGAGTGAGAACAAGTGAAAATTAGAGGAGATATATTCTAGAAATATGTGCTTGGCCTTACTTCTCCATAGAGAGCATCTACTGTTTCTGATGTTGGTAGTGATATATCTGGGCACTGTGAGCCAGCTTTTTGTCCCCTTTCAGAGAGAGAGAGAGAGAGAGTTTGACAAGAGCTTTGCGCTTCACACATTTTCTTAATGGAGTAGAGCACTTTCCAAGAGCTGAGCCCCACTTTGCTTAATTGAATTTTAGTCATCTGACACATTGGCTAAGGAGCAGTGGCTAAACTGGATGAGCAGTCATACTGTAAAAAGCTATTATGCCTGCTATGTATGGCTGCTAGTGTTGGGCAATATCATGTCTGTACCTCAGACATTCTTTTAAGCATAAGGTATGAGTGGTTTCAATACACTTGATTGAAGGGCCCATTACAAAAGCACATAAATGTGTTGTTTTCTTCTTTGAATAATATTCAGTATCCTGCAAAAATTCTCTCTGGTGTCGTTTCAAGAGAAGCAGAACAAAGCGAAAGAGTTTTATCGAAGCACCCAAATTTGTGAGGCATTCTTCTAGCACTGAAAATAGCAGTAATTAGGAAGAGTGTCTGCATCAATCACACAGAGAAAAAATATTATTAATGGAATTCCTATGGCTATTTAACAGATACATTAATAATATTATATCACGGGGGCTGCATCTGTCCGACACTGAGATAAAATATTATTAATGTATCTGTTAAATACCCTTAGGAATAGCTATTTTTCCATCAGCCTAAATGTCAGAATCTGTAGCTTAAAAATAATGTCATGTCTGATTTTTCAGCATTATGTAAAGAACCAAAATGGGGCGATATTTCATACCCATGAATTGTAATGCTTATGATTTATATCATGTGTTGGAAAAAAGGAGTATAACTGGCAAGCTTACAAGAATACATGAAGATTTTGTTTAAATATCAGTTTTTGTTAGCTTTTTCTGTCATGTTTCTTCTTTTTTTTTATTGTGGTCAAACATGGGAATTTACAAAATACGTGATTTCATCTACTTTTTGATTTTGTTTTACTTTTCACAGATTTTAATCCATGAGTGTACATGATCTGCATTAGTTAAATGTCATACCAGACCAATCATTGTATTTACCATTATCTATTCAAGACTGGTAAGGGCCAATTACACATTACTCCCACTGAAAGCTGGTGAAGCATGAAGAGTGCCAGAGAGAGAAAAAGAAAAATAGAGAAAGGCTCTCACAGCCTCAGGTGTAATGCTGGAGTCTTTGAGGAGAAATCAGGCATTTGCTCACTTGTGAAGCTGGTTGCATGGATTCAGTGTTTCTTGAGAGACATAACACTAAACTCATTTGAGGATTACGCTATGCTCCACATAATCACCTTTTAAAAGCAATGTCGGTAATCTGGATTTTGCTGTACTGGCAGTAGGACCATGAATAAAACAGAACAGTATTGGGTCAAAACCAACACAAAATGATCAATTAAAAATACAAAAGTAAATTTTGTGCAAGTGTGTTGTTAGCTATGTTCCTACTGAAAGAAAATTGTGTGTTTTGTGTTTATTTGAGATAGATTCCCTTAATAGTTGTAAAAATTACATTGTTTAGTCATTCATCATTACTGAATCAGATTTCCTTACAGGGGTGGTTATAGGAACCAGTCATCACAATTTCTACAACAGAAGCTTTTATTTACCATCCTAAATAACCAGTAATCTACACTCAACCTCTAAGTTACTGTAGTGACCATATATAGAAAAAAGGTTTTTTTTAAATAGTATGTTTAATGTGATACATGAACACTGTTAGAAAGTTTTAATACATGCTTTTCACTTCCCAGTCAAAGCTGTCCTTATGTGGGAACAAACATTTTTATGTATGAATGCATATGCAGTTTAGCTCCTTGTAAGAGTGTCTCAGTTATAACTGCTCTTTTCTGTTATTACTGTTTTCTCTTCTTGCATGTACACTTCAGTTAAAATTCTGTTCTTCTTTGTTTTCATGGTACAATGTAAATGCAGTATAGATTCAGTTTACTGTTGAATTGAGTTCATTCATTTTACCTTTTACATTTTACATGAGCACAATATTTGTTTCAGTATTCCAGTGCTTGTGGTGGTAATTGTGTTGATGTAGTGTAATTTATTCATGTGGATATTGTTTAAATCAAGTAAGTTGAATTTCACGCATTACGTTTTTCAGTCTCTGTCTGTGTCCTCACCATTGCCCCGGATACGTAAGTAGCTTAGTACAGCATGGCTTTCATTAAAGACCTGCTCAGCATACTTTGAGTGTGAGCAGTGTTAGATACTGCCTCTGCCGGTGCAGAATCTGCATGATTCTGTTGCTGGAATTTGTGTCACTTTTAGCTGAGACCGCAACCGTGTTTGACAGGCTCGGCAGCCTAGGGAACAGATGAAAATCTAGACAAGCGTTAAATTAGTGGAACGCTGTCATCATCCACTGACTCTTCAGCATACAAGGGATTAGCTGTGTATGTATGTGTGTTGCCAGAAGCTTGTGTGGTTGACATGCTTTCTTAAGAAGCTAGACTTCATCCTAGTGAGTCATGATAGCATTTTACAAGGGCTCTTGGTAAGTATTACCACCGATTTAAGTGACATTCTGCTTCAAATTTCTAGTTCATGTAAGGAGTACTTCTGTGTGCTTGATGGAAGTGAGTTCACTTTGTTAGCTGATGTTGTTTATAAAGGCATAATGCGTAGTATGAATGGATGTCAGTTTAGTGACAGCACTCTTGAATAATGTCATTATTACCAGCTGGCTTTTGAAAAAAAGTTGGTCAGTGGTCAGGCAGTGGCTATAACAAGGGTGCCACATTTGAAACCACATTTGATAGTTCCTCTAATTAAATACACTCACTAAACCAGGCACTTAACAAATTAGTTGAATCAGGTGTGTCTGAGCAGGGAAATCATCAAGCTGTACTAGACCAGTACACCAGTGGCACCACAGCACTACTGATTTATAACAATACATTAGCTCTGGACCCTATGACAACTTTCTGTCAGATCAATCTACGCACAAAGATTGTTTTTTCGCAAGTTTAATAGTGAGGAGGATTCCTAGCTAGGAGGTGAAGTTGAAGATGACTCATTTGGGCAGAAAAAAAGTTCTATAAGACATCTGAAATACATAGGAGGTGCTGCTGTTGCCTGAACTAAAATGCACTGTGTTTATGTCTTACAAAATACCAGAAAGTTACCTCTCATTTTCATCTTTGTGGCTTGAATGCTGATTGGCTGAAGAAAGAATGTGGCATTGATGTCTGTGGCTGTTGGTGCATGGCAAGGACTGTTGTTGCTGTGGTCGCCATGGAAGCCAAGTGGCTTGGGGGTTAACATTGGCCTCCACCACTATGTAATTTTGGCTAGTTACCCAGATTCAGGTTAAGCCTAAACCTACACTCAAAGGAATTTCCAAAGGTAATTTATAGTCGCATTTACAGCAATATAGTCTATTGCTGTCTTAAAAATGTGCTGATAGAATCTGCTACTGGTTTGTTTTATCCATATCACATTTATGCATTTTAGTATGTCTTTAGTATGTCTGTTGTTTCTGCTGTCAAATGGTTGTGAATAGGGTTTCACAGTATATGTCAACCATAATGTATGCTTTCCTTGTGCCAACAAAACAGTTATGACATGTCAAGGCAAGGACTCCACGAGACATGAAATTGTGCTGTGATTTCTGGCAGTAGACTCTTTAAATCCAGCAAGTTATGAAGTGGGGCCTCCATTCACTGGACTAGTCCTGCAGGGCCTCAGTTAGATTTTAGGTCTTTGGGTTTGGGGTCAATTCATTAAACTCTTTATCATGATCCTTAAACAATTCCTGAACATTTTGCTTTGTGGTAGGACATATCCTGCTGAAAGAGGCCACAGCCATTAGGGATCATCCTGGTCCCGTCATTTACCCCAAGAAAGAATACACGGCTATTCACATGATATAAAAGAAAACACAATTCCTCTGACAAAGCCATGTTCTTTGCCTAGTTTTCATACTCATGTGCTGGTATCAGCAGTGGTTTCTGACTGGTTGCAGATATGCAGCCTTATGTGCAGCAAGTTTGTGATACAGTAGTTCCTCTATGGATTTGGACCTGACAGGATACCTTTCGCTACCTTTTCCCTGTTGCCAGTTCACTTGTTGTCCTTATTCATACTACATTTGGTACTACTACTGATTACCAGGAATCCACAAAAGCAGGTGTTTTTTTTTTCAGGTTCTCTGACCCAACTCCCCGTTTCTCCTGCTTTCACATCAGTTGACTATATTGAGATGTTTGGATAAAAAAAGGTGTTCAGCTTCACTGTTAGGGCTATTCCGATAAAAAAAAAAAAAAACACAGACCTTTCATGAATTAAAGATTGTGTCTATTTTAATCATGTTTTGATGAATTACAATACACAGCAATACAGTTAGCATTTGTTCACATCATAATATTGTGAACTGTGAACTCTTAGACAGGATGTAACTCATCTGAATATAGGCTTCAGTGTCTTTACTTGTACTAAATATGATTAAATTAAAACATGTTTTTAATTTCAGATTTTTTTTTTCACCATGGCTGTACCCAAATAAACTCTTCAAAGGCCCAGTGCCTGCTGATGGTTTAGCCTGGCCAGTGAAGGAAGACTCTGAGATGGCAATTAGGAAATGGACTGAAAACTCGCTGTCACGCATAGTCAAGGTGATGTGAGAAACTGAGGAACAAAAGGGAATGGAAAGGAGAAGGAATGAAACCAGAGTGGGAGTGCCCATCTGGACTCCCAGTCCAGATGGATCACTGCTTAGCTGGGACAAGGACAGAGATGAGGACTTTGAGAACCAAATGGATGAGAATGGCATCATTGGCTTGAGAGAAAGTGTGGAGAAGGTAAGCAAAACAGTGTGTTGTTCTACCTGCTTGCTATTCTGTGAAGTAATATTATAGAAATAAATGTACAGGAGTGTGCCCAGGGAATAATGTGAATAATGAATTTCCCCTGTTGAGCATCTCGAGTGTTCATGTTTTTTTTTTCATTTTGTTCTTCTGAAAGGCCAGTATTTTTATTACTGTAAATTAAATAAATGTATTAATGTATTTACCCTGCTTATACCAAAGAAAACACATGACTTACAGTACAGTTTATACAGGGGTAACCTCAACATTTTATATTCTAGCACTGGGGAGTTCACTGTACACTGTACAGTATGGATACAGGTTTACCATTACATTTTATTTTAGAGTAATGTATTTAGATGAGTTTAAAATGAAATAAGTGTTTTGGGGGCATTTTTAGAGTTTAAACTATAAAACAAATAGGCATACATACATGTAAGATGCAAGATTTTTTTCGTGCAAATTATAAGCAAAAGAACAGGAAAGTCTCTTTAAAAAGTTGCAGGATGACCCAAAAGCAATGAGAACAACAGATCTGTACTGCCTACTCCTACATTTCATGCAAAATGTCCTAAACAAGAAACAGAAATGAGTGTCTAAAACATTAACTGAAGATTTTAGACATATCCAAACCCTTTGAATACTATAGTCCAGTGTATAGTCCTATAGTAAGGTGAAACAGAGCACCACCTTTTTGGCAGTAAATCTTCTTTTTTGTCATGTTTGGTCATTTTCTATAATGTTTTGTTAAGTGTGGAGGCACATATGATGTGGGACTACTTCTCTGTAGTACTGTACTGTAATAGCACTGGAACATTACATGTAACAGAAGGAAATATAAATGAAGCAATGTAGCATCTTGCAAACATTTTGAAAAGAACAACTTCGCAACAATGTATTCATTAGTAATGTCTGTACACTTTTTCCAGTATTTGTTTATAAACATTTGATAAACATAAACCTATTTCTTCATGTTTGAATGCACTTAAAGTATGTAAGAAAACAAAAAACATATTCCTTATTCAAGATGCAAGTGCTAAGATGAATTTGTATGTATATATATATTTATACATATATTTCATTACCAACACCCTTACTCATTTAGATGGATGAGGAAGAGGAGATTGTATTACAGGAAGAAGATTTGTTATTAGATGCTGGAACTCCAGAGCCTGAAGAAGGCCCTCCTGTGGCACTGGAAGATCTCAGCTGCCACCTGAGTGAGCTGCTGGACTATGAGCCTTTCTCCCAACCTACAGGAGATGACTGTCCATCACACTTGCACAGTAAAATTCTCATTTAGTTCATTCACCACACATAGCTGTTTCCCTTTCTTAGGGATACTAATAGATTTGAATCCAATAATTAAAAATTGTATTTATCTTGTATATTAGTTTGTATAATCACAATATTTTTGTGATGGCCACTTTGCTAGGATTTAACATTTTGTGCAAACATAGTAACTGGTGTGCTTATTTTTTTTAGTAACCATAAAAAAATAATCTATAATAGCAAAATCTATTTTTTTTGCCTTTCATTAGATGATGATGGTGATAGTGTTGCCCAGGAGGACTGGAGTGATGATGATGAACAGAAACTTGAGGAAAGTACAGAGATCTTCAATGTCTATAGACAACAGCTAAACTCAAGGCCAGTAAAACACAGAGTGGAAAGCATTACTGATAATGGGGCTGAGGAGGAGAAAGGACACACAGAATCATCGGTTTCTCTCCCGAAGGAAATGGACCTTCAGTATCACTGCAGGGAGAGCCATTATGACTTTAGTAATGAAAGAAACAATAACATGACGACCCCAAGATATGTAAGACTGACACAATCACAAAACTGTTATAACCCGGAATACGCACTGAAAGAAAGGCTTCATGATTTTGCACTTCTGTCCTCTGCAAACACTCCTCATGCCCTTCTTTCTTACAACCGTTCCTCAGAGGAGCAGGCAGGTAACTTCACTGAAACATTCCAAGAACTCGCATGCCCTGAGAGCTTAGCTGAGTCTCACAGCCGCCACACCACCAAAAATGACCAGCCTGTCAGATGTGAGGAGGAGCAACATGAATGTAAAGTCACAAGCAGATTAAAGGAGGATGATTTAGAGACAAAGACTCTTGGCTCCCACCACACTAATCATCAGCCTTTTATTCCCTCTCCCCATCAATTAAACCCAGCATCTCAGGAGTCATGTCAGTCTTCCAGCCTTGCACAGCGTATAGCCAATGTCCAGAGCTCTTCCTCAGAC
Organism: Nannopetersius ansorgii; assembly: GCA_037974605.1. Lineage (NCBI taxonomy): Eukaryota > Metazoa > Chordata > Actinopteri > Characiformes > Alestidae > Nannopetersius > Nannopetersius ansorgii. The sequence goes on along the minus strand of JBBPDE010241636.1, from coordinate 3,697 downwards.
TCCTCTCCACTCAGCACACCTCAACACAGGAGACATTGCGGTCAAAGACCTTCCAAACTTTCTCACACTGACCTGAAGGATGTCCGGTGAGTTTATAGGGGTCAATAAAATTGGTTTTATGACCAGACCATGCCATGTCATTGTTTCCAGCAATTGCCAAGAAACACAGATATAAGGAATATAGTGTAAATATTGGAGCATAGTGTTTTTTTAAACTATGGGATGTGTTTTCTTCATCACCACATGATGTAAATCTGTGTTTTTACTTGATTAAAGGTGAATTTAAGACCAAGGTGGTTTAATGCTGCCTTTCACGTGAGGTTTAATAAGAAAGACTGTACAAAATTATATCCAGAGCTAGTGGAATCTTCTTCACTGCAATCTGAAGTATGAGTTGATTGATCTCCCTGTGTTGTTTGTAATTGTAATGATTTAACAGAAAGGAGTCCAAGTGCAGAGCAAGAAAAAATATGTAATGAGAGTAAAGTCCACCAGGCAAAAAGAAAAAACCAAGTCTGTAATCCAAAAGTCAGAAAACCAGTAAATCCAAAATTAGTCCGGCGCACGCAGAGAATAATCCAAGAGACAGAAAACAGGGTCATTGAACAGGAAGGCAAAACACAGAATAACCAAGGCTTGGTAAACAGGACTTCGCACAGAGCAAGTTTACTTCGCACAGAAGGTCTAGTTTGCTCTGTATATATACCTGTCCTAACCTAGTACTCAGGTAAATGTGATCTTGGCCTAATTAGTTTGGTGTAAACCCCGGAGTGCTGTTCTGGAATGGATTGTTCTGTTGAATCAGCTTGCCACTCCCCCTCATCTCCTACTCCAGTCCTTACAGTAATTCACATAAACAGTGAATTTAAAGAATTGAACTGGTTTGGAATGTACTACATTGCTATATTACATTAATTTTGTACAAATGTCTTGATTTTTTTACTCTTAACTTACATAATTAGACTCCACAATCCACAAGTGCTGTGCAATGATTTATAATATTTATGTATTTTCAGGATAGGTAACCTGAATCATCCATTACCAGATTTTTCCAAAGTGGAACCCAGGGTTCGTTTTCCCAAGAATGGCTACAAGCCCCCCAGGAGCCGGAGGCCCCTTCGCAAGAGAGACTCAAAGCTGGAAGCTCCGCTGGTGTTCAAATCCCCTGCTGAAATTGTCAGGGAGGTTCTGTTGAGCAGTACTGAAGGTCTCTCAGATACTGCTGCCCCTGGTGATCCACAAAAGCTTGTGAACTGTACAGTGCCTGAAGAGTTCCGTTGCCCTCTGCAGGCGAGTACACTGGTACAGCAGCTTCAGGTATGAAGAAGAGAGGATGAACTAAACGTGTTTGTGTTTCCAAAGATTAAACATAGCCTTTACTGTCTATTTGTAGTGTATAATTAGTCTTGCTGTATCTCTGGTTAATAGTTTGGAACTGTAATGTCTTTGTATAATGTTGATCGAAGGGGGGGTCGTGAAGCAGTAATAATTATTCTATTCCTTTTTTTCTGTCTCCAACTTTACTCTCCCACAAAGGATGATTATAATAGACTGTTAACTAAGTATGCAGAGGCGGAGAATACCATTGACCGACTACGTTTGGAAGCCAAGGTTTGATATGTGCTATTATGAACACACTTTCACACTTACATGGCTTCGTTTGCCAACACTTGTATGTAAGGATGAATGAAAGGTTGGGTGTTTTATTCTCAGCCATTTCTTTCAATCAAAACAGTAATAGCACTGATCTCCCTCTCGTATGTATGCTCTATAAAGGAGTTATTTATAGAGCTGTCTGATCTGCATGTGAATGCCAGCCAGGCTGAGCACTAGACACATGCAGGTGGCTCTTCAGTAACTCTCATGATTACAGCTCATGCTTAAGCAATACCACAATATTCAAGCACCTTTCAGTCCCAGGATTCTGTGTGTGAGTAATGTGTTTTGAGTAGAAATTTCTAGTAGTTACAGCATGTTTATCTGCTTTTATCAAAAATACAAGGCATACATTAATTATATTCCAAAGCTATGTGGTAAAGTTTTACCAGACCCCTTCATGCCACAAAAACAGATCTAATCTATCTAAGCATGGATGATATTCTGTTGTATCAGATTTATTTATCAATCACATCCCAAAGGTTTGGGATTGAAATCTGGTGAACTTGGAGTCCTAGTCAATCCACGGTCTCCAGCTCCATCTGTATGCCTTTTTGCAGTAGTATATCCTTGAGCTTTTTCTTCAACAATGCACATGCGCTTAGCCATCCATGTAATGTAAAAGAAAATATGATCATGCAACCTTCATTCTTTGCACTATGGTCCGGTTCTGATGCCCATGTGTAAGCCGTGGATAACTATGACCCTGTCAATGGTTCACCAGTTGTCCTGGTTCCAAGTTTTTGGTATTTAGAATATATCCCACCCCTTGCCACGTGCCACTCCAATCGGATAATCAATGACATTCGCTTCACCTGTCAGTGGTTTCAATTTTATGACTGCTTGGTAAATAGGCTAAAATAGTGTTAAAATTTCAGCTAAGAACAGTGTGGCTTTGCCCTAGAGCTAGCCTGTGGACCATCTACCTCAAGGCACTGTGTTAAAAGGAAGGAAAACAGGATGTAATATCATAAGCCCTTTGTTACTGAACATCTCATTCCCTGTTTTCAGTTTTTTCAGCACATTCATTAGACTGTCATTAAACACTATAGTCAGTTATTTAGTATTAATGGAATAATACTAGTTCTCTTGGTTGCTTCTCTCCTCTCTGATTCATTGTAATGCTAAAAAGCTGATTACCCCACCCCCAATAAACACACACACACACATACACACAGACACACACTGGCCATCTGCCGTTCCTTTGATAGGTATAAATGGTGTGGGTGGCAGCATGTCATTCATTCTAATTGGACTCAGACGTTCTAGACTTTTCTAAGAAGACGCGATGTATCATTCTTTACCTTCCACTACATTTAAACATTTTTGGTTAATTGATATGGCTTAAGGATTAGCCTGGATGTTTTACCATCCTATGCAAAATTTGGACACACCCGATAAAAATTAAATGTTTTGTTATTTGTTGTGGGGAAAAAAACGTGAATCCAGATTATACAGATTAGTCACATCTGCACATTTGAATGCACAATTACTGTTGTGTTCTTTTCATAGTTATTGCAAGTTTGTTCCACACAGAATAACTTTTTTTTTTGCATGTAAAAAAACATGTAATTTGACCAGAGGTGTTCAAAACTTCCAAGCTGTGGAAGATGACTGTATGCTGGTTTGTTGAGTCATGTGAAAGCCTTGATTCTTGTTCACAGCACAAAATAAAACATTCAGGGATTGTTTTGTAGCTCATTTACATATTGCACACTTGTGTGATATTAGTAGTATAAAAGCCTAGTTCTGGTAACAACTAACAAATAATATAATATACCTCTAATATACCGTAAGGGTCAAGGGAAGAGTTGTATATTATTCAGATGGGCACAGAGGTCACACAGAGGTGAATGTTGGTTTGATTTAGTGTCTGAAACGTTTATTGAGAAGGAGTAGTCATGCTGTCACCTTCTGTCCTGAGGCAAGGCTGACTGTGGAGTGCTTATATACAGTGCTGCTTAAAAGTTTGTGAACCCTCCAGACATGGTCACTGTTTTTGTAAAAAACATTAAAAGAACCTTATTACACATACATCCAA
>JBBPDE010241580.1:0-11976 GCA_037974605.1 Nannopetersius ansorgii | reverse complement strand
TGGTTTTGTTTGTTTAAAATGTGCTGATACTACTTGGAATACATTTCACCATCTTGACCTGAGCTACTGCATTTAGTATGGGTTAACTCTTTTCATTTATATTGGACGTCACAAAACATGAGATACATTTTTAGGGGGTACTTATCCTTTTGACATCATTGTCATTGATTTGAGTCTGAGCGCATTTCTGCAGATGACTTATATTGCCACTACTGCAAGTCTGAGGAACACTGGAATATAATAGTGCTTTGAATCGTGTCCCATTTTCGTACTGTTTTTATATTGCGTGTCGTGTTTTTTTTTTTATCTTGGGTTATAAAACTGAACTCAGTCAGGCTGAGCCTTGTCCTGTGTTTTAATAACTTAAAAGTTTGAATAAAGTTGTTTTTGCTGGATCAAGCATGTGTGTCATCGTTTTTCTTTAAGAGAGTTTAGCTCCTGTAGTTTGAATTAAATGGACAGCCCCAAAAACAACAAGTCAAAGCAATTTGTCAAGGCTGTTTTCGTGGAGGGAATCCATGGAAGATTATTTCTTCAGCGTTATTGGGGCCAGAGGCACATGATGTGAGTGGAACCCGCCCAGAACCGACCCATCCGAGGGAAGAGAGACGCTTGCGCTGCCTTGTGACGTAGCGAAGTGGCAGAAAATTGCGAGAGAAGGAAAAAAAAGAGGAAAGCCTGGCTGCTTTCGTCCGGAATGTTCTCTCTCTTCACACGGCTGTGGAAATGCGAGGACACCGTTTGAGTACTCGCCCTCCGGCCGAGGGGGCGATCTTCGCCCTCTGCACGGTGCTGCTTGTGCACAGCTGCAGAAGTGAAGTTCTGGACAGAAGTCAACTAGCCGACCTGTACAGTAAGTCCGTCCAGCACAAAAAGCACGAAATATCTGACAATTGTACTACTACGTTCGAGTTGCTTGTATTTCCTTATAGTCTACGTTGTTAACGCTACCGTGTACTCTGTTCCACTGTCTGTCAGAGAATCTTTAGAGACTTCTCTGTGGTCTGCAGAACAAATCAACATGTCCAGCAGTCCACAGTCAGTGTGTACGAGAAGTGCTAGATAAAGTTTCTCCTGACTTGGCGGGATGGCGTTGGCACACATATACAGTGCTTATATCTGACTGAGGTCCATAAAGGTATCGAATGAGGGCAAAGTTTTTTTTTTTTTACTCAACCGTGTTGAAACAAACAGTAGTTAACCCCGCTCTGTCCAAAAACTCATAGGCTGCAGCTGATCACGTGACAGCCACATGTCAGATCTAGTGATACGGGTTTACTCTCCAAGAGCAGACAATCTGTGTAAAACGTTGACCAGACCAGGCGGCTGCCACCAACAAAGGAGCAATGTGTGGGGATGTTACCTTACACTAGTGGTACCTCAGTGGAACCACTAGCAGTCCTAGGATTCGAACCCACAGCCTTCTGACCCCAGAGGCAACTCTCCAGCCACCGGGCCACCAGCTGTCCGGGACCCATATTGGGGTCATGCATTGAAACTGTCTGCTTTAACATAACCACCTTCTAAATCACAGGGAATCACCTGAAGCTGTTAACAAACCATGTCAGACCTTGAAATCCTGCAAACAACTTGGTAGAGAGAAAGTCCCCATTATTCATGTCTCATCACATTAAGTCCATGTGGCTGGACTGTGGTCTCTGCCCTCTGGGCTGAAAGGCCCAGTGGGTATCTGGAGTTCGGCCAGTAACTCAGCTATTTTCTCTTTTTATGGGAGATCCCAAAGGACCGGCCGAAAGATAAGCAGGCTGAAAGTTCCAGGGTTTATGATGAAGGAGACATGTTCTTTTTCTTTCTCTTTCTCTCAGACAGTCACAGTTAGTATCACAGGTCCTGGCATGTTCCAGTGCGGTTTCAGTAATGTCCATGATTTCACTTTACATGAGTCACTTGTATACCAAGTCATTCAAAACCTCAAAATACAGCCTGGAGTTTCCTGAGAGCACTGTTTAGCTGAGCATGAAGGCAGTTTGTACAGCTGAGACACTGCTTGCTTCCTGATGACCTCTTAGAACAGTAAGAATGATTAGTGTACCTAGTTTACCACTGAAACAATTAACTAGGGCTTGTACAAACTCTGGGGCCCTAGAGAACTTGCAGATAATTGTACTTAGAAAAGTAAATAATTGTACTTAGTCGAGTAAATATTTTACTGTTTCAGTTTTTTTCAGAAGCCTGTTCTTTAAGTACATGAAAACTATTGTCCAGTGTCACTGACTATATGATGCACATGTGGCTGCTCTGGCAAATTACTTGCTTAAAGATTCAATGTTTCTAGATGACCTACTTGTACACTAATAATAATAATAAGTTGATGGCATCATTCATATAACGTTCTTAAAGATATATATAGTTTTATTTTTTGGAGTATTTTATTATTTGCAGGTCTGTAGAGCTCCCCTTTGAAGTGATGCCGCTGTGTGTTTTCCTCTTGTCTGTGTATTCAGTTACTCTTTCATGCCATCGTCCACAAAAGACCCTCACCCTCTGTCAGCTTTGAGAGCTCTGAAATATTAGGCTCCTTTTTGGTAAAGTGAAATGTGAACCAGCTGCACTATCTTTCTATCTGTGTGGTGTATTATCAGGCCTGTCTGATACCTGACTGCTTTTGAATGGCTCTCATTCTCCAGTAACACTTGCTCTCATCATCTAACATGGGCTTGCATGTAAATGACCATAGAATACCCTTAAAGAAAGGCTTTTCCCACTGCTGGAATAGCTGTAGTCAGTTCACTCTCAGGCATATTGGATGCAGAAAAAGAGACAGAGCGCAGCTAGGTTTCAGACGGATGGTGTTTTTGGTTTGACCTGGTCATCACATCCTGCCCCAGTGTCTTCAGGAAGCCATATTCAAATGTTTTTGACAGCACTTCTTACAAGCTTCTTGAAAACACTCTTTTGTGGTATATAATACATGTGTTCAGACCGAGCTGAGGCGTCCACTTTCGGTCCTGGAGAGTCCGGCAGTCCGGCACAGTTTTGTGACCTTCCTGCTCAGACACACATATTAAATCTGTAACTGATTGCATAAAATGATTGAAGTAATGCTAAAGGAATCTATAGATCTAATTGTAAATGTACCTTTTAAATTGAACTCAATTGTAATTCACTTTTGAGACCAAGTTAATGTTTCAGATGAAATTGGGTCTCAAATATGAATGACATTTTTTTTACATTTTACACTTAAACATTTTCTTGAATATATTTGTTTCTTTTTTTTTTTTAAAACTTAAAATTAAAGGAAAACCCAAAGGTCAAAAATCACTTCAGATACAAGGGTCTTACTGATTATTGGAAATCAGTTAAATCCTTTCAATAGACTTTTTATTACATTATCTGTATTTCTTTTTTTTTATTAAAAATGAACTTAAGTAAACGTGTAGTCATCACAAACACATCTAATACCAGTCTTACGAATCATAAAAAGCAAAGATGGCATGCAACAATGGTACACAACATATGGATCAAATATGTATCATCTTATTAACTTATTATTACTGGAGCCTGGCGATAATATGGGAAACCAAGGGAAACAAATTAATCTTGGTCTCTCTAGGTGGGTGGGACGGACCACTGTCTTGTCCAGCACAGGTTCCCGTTAGCTGAGGTACCAGAATTACATTTAACTTTCTCTTCACTGAGTGACTCTGGCAATACTGACACTGACGCTGTTTGAGTGAAACAAGTCTAATATTTTAGAGCACTCAAGATGAGCTTTTAAAAGTAGTGCATTATGCTAATAACACTGACACTCCCACAAGAAATGCACATGACCTGATATGTGAGTGTGTGCTAGGCTTGTTTGACCTGGACTGGACTTTGTATTATGAAGCTGGATTGCCTTTGTCAGTTCAGCACTTATTCCTGTGATTCTATACCTTTAAAATCACACCTATCTGTAACTGAGTTCTCGTAATGCAAATCCTTACAGGGTGATCCAGCATTTTCTTTTGATTTCAGCCCCTGTACTGATCCCTGGTATCTGATCAGCACAGTCATAAGCACAAATGTAACATATACTTAAGTTAACACTGCATATTTTGCTTGCATTATTCTGGTGGATGCAATTTCAATTCTGTTTTTTAAGAGCAATCATTCACAGTTAGTTGAATAATTACAATTTGAAGTAGCAAAGTCAAATCAAGTCACTTTATATAGCACACACAATGGCCATTCAGTGTGCTTTAGAGGAATGGAATTCCAAAATAAATAGACAAAAAATGCAGAAGAAATAAAATAGTACATAGAAGATCAATGAATGAAGAGAGAAGAGTAGAGTAAGTTTTTAGCAGCGTTTTAAAGTAGTATAATTGTCAGCGGGTTTAATGCTCTGGTATATCAGTCTGTTTGTGCATGCTGTGCTTTTTGGCTGTTACTGACTGTGCTGTGTGTGTTTGTCTCAGGTAAAGGTGTGTTCCTACTTGAGACTGCATCTCTGCGGCGCTGTCTGCGTGCCGACTCCACAGGCCTGTCTCTGACCAGCTGCGAACGCCCCACTGCTGCTCTGCTGTGGAAGTGGGTGTCCCGCCATCGCCTCTTTAACCTGGGCACCAGCCAGTGCCTGGGCATCAATGTGACTAATCGGCAGCAGCCTGAAGCAGGCGTCTTCGAGTGTGACATTCCAATGTACACCATGTGGTGGCGCTGTCGGGGAAACATACTGTACGGAGCGACACAGAATAAGCTTGCAGTGATGGACTTTAAGGTGGTGGTAAAGAAAGTCAGCATGCATGAATGGAGAATATATGGGTCGGTCGGCGAGGCACCCTGTGCTTACCCCTATGAAGGTGAGTCAGTGTTTGCATCCACCAGAATAATGCAAGCAAAATATGCAATGTTAACTTAAGTATATGTGACATTTGTGCTTATGACTGTGCTATTGTAATGTATGTTAACTCTCAAAAGTGTACAACACACTGCTTTTTGCATTAGCTTGGCACAAACCATTACTGTACATCCATTTTGACAATCTTTAGCTGCTCTTTACGCTGTATCAAATTTTCATGTCAAATGGATTAAGAGTAAAATGTTGTTGCAGTGATTGGTGTGTGTGTGTGTGTGTGTGTGTGTGTGTGTGTGTGTGTGTGTGTGTGTGTGTGTGTTCTTGCCCTGTGGTGGGCTGACACCCAACCCAGTATAAGTTGCTGCCTCTCACCCATTGGCCCTTTGATAGGCTCCGGGTACCTGCGACTCTAGTAAGGTTTAAGCGGTTACAGTATGATCAAATAAATCTTGTTGCATTTACTTAAGCTAAAATTGCTTGTTCTGTAAAAGTACAATTTGTAGAGAGACCAGGTCTTGTACAAACAGTGATAATATTAAGAATTAGTCAGGTTTATTCCAAGAGAATCAGAATCACATGTTAATGAGTGTCATTCATTTAGTCACAACAATATTGTTTTTTGGTTATTAACTGCCATTTTTTTCTTTAACAATGACAAAAAGAAGTGTCATGTTCTCAAGGTCTGCTACCAACACCTTACAGTGAAAATGGAAGGAAATAGAGATGGAAAGACTTTTTACTAATTCCTGTACATATTAATCACAGTACTAGATAGGAATAAGGCCAAACATTTGATCTCTACTGTGTGATGCCAGCCCTCATCGGAATTCAAATCTTTGTGTTGTTTAAACCACCTCAGTGAGTATTGAGTTAGTGTTACTGAAAATGTCCTGGTGTAATGTTAGCATTTGTAAGTTAGCATTTGTTACTTTATTTATAAAGGAACTGAAACTGAAACATTATCCAGCAGACAGTAATAGAACATTTCAGAAGTAGGCAGGATGTCTTCACACTTTGTAGCGCACATGCAGAGTGGTACTACTGTGACCTCGATGTTACCTGACATTTCAGCAATTATCACCTTTTTTGTAATGGCCAGCCCCATGTGGTTATAGTTAGGAACAAATTGATATGTGTACAGCCCTCTATTTAAATAAAAACAAACTCTAACTTTATGGTCTCCTCCTGTAGTTTAGGACTAGGATCCTTGGGTCAAAATATGGACAAAATAAATGAGTGCACTTATGGTGTGTTGTGTAATATGACCGAACAAGTCAGCGACTGGTCAGTATTTGCACAAAACTTGAAAAAGACTGCTATGTCATTTGCCAGTACACTCACTCACCACGTCTGAAATAGGTCAGTTTGCTCAAACAGCACAAACTGAGAAAACAAATAAACAATGTTATTTATTATTGTGCATGTTTATATGCTGAAGCAGTATGAGTCTGTTCCGATAATGATTACAAAACGATAAGTCAAGCCCTAACAAACAGCTGCTTTAATTGTTTGTGTCTTGTGTCTTTGGCAGAAATCCACACTCTGCTTGGGAATGTCCATGGCGCACCATGTGCCTTCCCCTTCCAGTACAACAGCAAGTGGTACTGGGACTGTACCTCAGAGGGCAGAGAGGACCATCATCTGTGGTGTGCCACCACCAGCCGCTACGACCAGGATGAGAAATGGGGCTTCTGTCCTACTGCAGGTACACATTTATATATAAAATGAATTCTCAGCAAATACGCACAATAATGCACAGCTAATTTACACATAATACAGGGTTGCCACGGGGTTGTAAAAGGTAGTAAATTAAACTGGGCCAAATTAAGGCTTGTAAAAAGTAGCAAACGTCATCTGATGAGGTAGTAAATTTTTGAGCCCCCATCCAACTGGGCCTATGCGTTTTTCAATTTTTTACATTTACATGCATCTCCTTAAATTATTAAACTTGCGTGAATTTATTTTTATGTTGCGAGTAGGACCTGAGTGACAGGAATGATGTCACGTGACCGCGCGTGTGTTGAATCAGTCCGGGTACCCGGCTGCCTCGCTGCCAAACCTCTGCGTGAGTTCGCTAATAGTATATTTCAGATCTGGGCAAATGCAAGTTTTCAGACCTCTGGCCAGAGGAATCAACGTTTAAAGGACTGGCTTAGACAAGTACTTGCAGGCTACAGGCTATCTTATACACGCTCTCTCTACACGTCTCGCTTGCTCTCTCTCTCTCATTGTTGCAGTGTCTCTACCTGTCTCGCTCTCTCTCTCTCCCCCTCTCTCTCTCTCCCTCTCTCTCTCTTGCGCTCTCTCTCTCGTTGTCGGTCTCTACCTGTCTCGCTCTCTCTCTCTCGCTCTCTCTCTCGTTGTCGCTCTCTACCTGTCTCGCTCGCTCATTCTCTCTCTCTCTCTCTCCCCCTCTCTCTCTCTCTCGTGGTCACTCTCTCTACCTGTCTCGCTCACTCTCTCTCTCTCGTCGCTCTGTCTCTACGTGTTTTTTCCTATCTATTTAGTCTAAAAATACCATACAATTTAAATTTCTTTGGATTTTCCAGCATGTCCACTGTAGAGGACAACAGAACCTGTATTTAGAAAATAAAAAACGTGATATTAACCCAAGGACTCGTTCAATTTGATCAAAGCAATAAAATTCTTTATCTCTTCTGTTGCTTGTTGCTTGCAATGACAACAAAACATGTATTTTAGTTCAACAGTGAATTATAAGTCCTAGAACATCCTCTGGATAGTTTAGCTGTGATGGTCCTGGTTTTATTTTTGGTTCTGCAGAAGAACATCTTGCATTTTGTGCCCCTCATGTATGTCTTGCCATTGCAGTCCTTGTTCCAGCATGCAAACCCCTCACAGGACCATCACTGAACCCTGAACAACACTGAACCCACCGAACAAGGCCCTAAATGAACCATTTGTTTCAGATTCCAGTGTGTAGCTGTTCATTCTAAAGGTCCAGTCTGTCTTTTAACAGTTATACATTTTTTTAACATGTTGAGTATAACCTATGAACCAAGGCCTGTTGTGACATCTTGATTAATCCAACTCCTATGGTAGAGCTCCTTTGTACTTAAATGTAGCTCACTCGCTTGCCCTAACACACACACACACACACACACACACACACACACCCCTACAGAGCCCCTTTCTGATTCTCTCTCTCTCTTTCTCTTTCTCTCTGGTTCTTTACCTGTCTGTCTGTCAATCCCTCTCTCTCTCTTGCTCTTTTTCTCTCTCTGGTTCTCTCTGTCTGTCTGTCTGTCTCTCTCTCTCTATTAGGCCAGATTTTTTGTCCAGTGTTGAAGTAGATTTATAATTGTCTCGTTAAATTGTGAAGAAATATTATTATATTATTATATATATATTATATATTATTATATATTATATAGATATTTCAATACTTTACTTGTCACTTTACTTCACACTTTACGCTGCGACAGTTGAAGCTTGAAGTCGTGCTGGTAGTAAAAAATATTGTGATGGTAGTAAAAAGGTAGTAAAAAGGTTGTAAATTCAACTTAAGAATCTATGTATAAACCCTGTAATAACACACAAAATATTTAAAAAAAAATGTTGCACAGCTGGTCTAATAGATGAGGTTAAATTTACACCAAGAAAGACAAAGCACACTTAACATTACATAATTAATTCCTGGTGAGTTTACAGCTAATCCAGGTGAATGTAATCTAAAGAAGATCTCATAACAATAATCTAACTGAGATGTCACCTCATGTGAGAGCCTATATTTTGTCTGAAACCAAAACTAAATTATTCAAAGATATACCTAATTTACAAGTGCAATTTTCTGTCTCTATTATGGGTGTCCCTTTCCTCTAGCAATGATCTCCCAGCACTCTTCAATTCAAATCTTGGCTTGAAGTAAAGAAGGGAATTTTGGACACCAAATAAGTTTTTAAGGAGAAAGTATTCTTTCCTGTCACCAACCAAAGAGACCAATGAAAGCAATAACTGACATTTTTTCATTATAGTTAAACTGCCTAAAAATCTAAATCTGTGACAGTAAACAGGCTATTTTAAGTCAGATTAAAAACTGTTGAAGGTCATAAAGGAGAGGAAGGATAAAGTAAAGATAAGATCAAAAGCAGAAATAATGTGGCGTAAAATACGATGCTAATGAGAGGCAGTTGGTGGGAATTTTTAATGTGACAATTTAAGCTAATTTGAGTCTGTTGTGTGTTTGAGAAATAAACCCCCCAAAGTTGCTTCAATTCAATCAAACACCTACATTTCTTCATTAAGTTTGCACAATGTGGTTGAGGACACTTTATGACCTACTAACTTGATCGGGACACCAAACATGTCTTCATCAGTGGCATCCAGGGTAAGGTGGAAGATTTCCTTTAAATATGTATCATACCTCATTGTATATTACATTGACTGACTGTTTTGTTTTTGTGCAGTGTCCGGTTGTGGTCAGTTGTGGGAAAGTAATGCTGGTCTAAAGGCGTGCTATCAGTTTAACCTGTTCTCCCTCCTCACCTGGAGCCAAGCACTCACTTCCTGCCAATCGCAGGGAGGCAGCCTCCTCTCCATCACACACGCTGCAGAGCACAGCTACATCAAAGGTGCTCACTCACACGTCCTGCACTAACGTGTTAATGAGTCTCTGCCAGCTAAAATAACTAATGTGTCTCTTTGCAGAAAGACTTGCAGACATGAGTGTGATTGTCTGGACTGGATTAAACCACCTGGCTGATGCAGGGGGTTGGCGGTGGTCAGATGGCTCCCCCCTGGCTCTGCTCCAGTATATCTCAGGTTAGAGAGAATTGGTTTTGTGTTAATGTAACAAGATTTATTCCAAGTCGTTTTGGACCGTATCTAGAGGTCCACTCACCATAACATGACCATACAGTGCAAAGGAAATAGGATGTTTAAAAGTAGATTTTCTTTGTAAATACTTTTTCAAACTATTGCTTAAAGGACATTTAAAAAGCTGTACAGTAGTACAGTAGTAGTACCCCCCCACTTTTGCGTTCCAAGAGCACCCACATATAGTGAAAAACCGTGTTGTTGTGTTTTGGTTAAAAAATGCCTAAAAATGCTTATTTTTATAGTGTAAATCCTAAATATGCCCCAAATCTGCTCCCAGAACACTTTACTTTTATTTTAAACTCAGTTTAATGCATTACCCTTAAAGAAAATGTAAAGATAAACCCATATTTGCCTCTTCTTAAATTCAATTCCTCACCTAGATATGCAACTCGAGAGGTCACAGAACAAAAGTATTGGGACACGGCGGCGAGGTGAACAGTTTTCAGGGAATAACCCCTGATCTACTCAGGCTAAAAATGCAAATGAGGGCTCGTTGGAAAGATCCCCTGGAGATCTAACAAACTGTGGAGTTTGAAGAGTATAAATATATTTATTGCCAAAAAAAAGCAAAAAAGATGGAGGATATTTGTAGTTTCCACGTTATTGTGGGGATTTCCTCGTAAAACTTAGAGTTCGGTTCTCAAAAAAAAATCTGTGTGTGACTGAATCTCCCTCATACAACTGGGGGTTTACTGTACCTCCAAAAGTGGGTTAAACGGATGCAAGGTTTGAGCCGTAATGCATGCTGAAATCATAAACTGGACAAAATGCATGGGCTTTTGCATTATTCTTTATGCTGTCACAGACATTGTTACAGATATTGACACATGATGTATTCATTATACAAATCTGAACAGCTAGCTATATAATTTTTAAATATAGCTAAATATGTTTTCAAATATTTAATACTATCTGAATCTTTCCAGACTTGGCTGTTGGCTGTTACAGCCTGCTGTATTGGTTACTCTTGTGTGTAATAAAAGTAGCGATTACAAAGTAAATGGTTTTAAGTTTCTGCTATCATATCACAACAAACAGAGTAACTTCAGGTGTCATATTTTTCTTCCAACCACTTTTAGTTCTGCTTCTCAGGCAATTTAGTGGGACTGACTGCTCAATTCTGTATACATGAATACAGACAACAGCTTACAGTGGGATAGAACAAATAATAATAATAATAATAATAATAATAATAATAATAGTAATAGTAATAGTAGTAATAATAATAATAGTAATAATAATAATAATAATAATAATGTAACACAACAATAATCATAATAATAATAAAACATTATCTTTGTTTTTTAATTGCTACTTATGATATGGTTGTATATAATCTATTATGAAAATAATTATGCAATCAGTTAAAACCAGCTATATCTATAACACAATATGCATTCCTCAAAAATATACGTTTTAAGAAGAGATCTAAATGATTTCAGATCGTCAGCTCTATCTTTTCCACATTCCTTCCATAGATCACTGTGAATCAAGCATCCCAGTGGGATGCAGGTCTCAGTAAATAATACTTTAGGTCACAGATTTCCATTCCTGGTCTTGAAGCACCACTGCCTTGGACATTTTGGTGTTTTTCCTGCTCAAGCAGACCTGTTCAAATCAATCAGATAATTAGTCAAGAGTTTTTGCTTTCAATCAACTTTAGTCAGACTATATTAGTATTTACATATTTAATTTTACCTTTAATTGTGCAGTAAGTTACTTTAACGTCTGATTATCATTCTGTACTGACAGTTGTGAAGACTGAAATCTACATACCAGAGGTACTTCAATCATGGTCTGCTTCTTCACACTTTCTGTTTATCACTTTCTGCTCTTTGGTCAGACATGACTTCCACGGCGGTGCAACAAGGGCAGCTGTGTGGAGTGTTTAACTCTGGTGTGGAACGCGGCCATTGGCAAAGCTTGACCTGCGAGTCTGCTCTGCCTTACATCTGCAAGAAGACTCCCAACGTTAGCAGGAGGGCCGAACCACTTGGTAACAAACTTATAGCTTATATAGGGTTTCTGACCAAGAAAGAGTTTCTTTGTTTTTCAACAAAAGTAGGCAAGCTTTACATTTCTGCTTAACTTCGTTCATGAATTAAAAATGGTTAAAAACCCAGTGTGACCTAAACTATCTATGCATATTGTCATCAAAAGACAGATATAAGCATCTGTTCAGTGGCACTTTCTATTAGCAATTCTATTTCTATTAGCAAAGAGAAGTCCACACTGCAGAATAAAAAGGTTTTCATGTCTTTGTCTCTCTCTCTCTCTCTCTCTCTCTCTCTCTCTCTCTCTCTCTCTCTCTCTCTTCTCTCTCTCTCTCTCTCTCTCTC